>CAUYRT010022656.1:0-10346 GCA_963574885.1 Lepilemur ruficaudatus
TGTTTTCCTCTCAAAAATTAATAAATGTATGAGATGATGAATATGACAAATCCCCTAATTTGATCATTACATAATATATACAGGTATCAAAACATCACACTGTATCCCATAAATATGTATAATTATTATATGTCAAATAAAAAAAAGAAAACTGCAGACAGAGGACAAACCTCTGCCCCCAAAGTGTACAGAAAGACATACAAATACAGAGAATCACAGCTCCCCAGAAGAGAAAGCCACAAAGAGAAACCTCAGCAGCAATCAGTACCATAGTAGGAAACCTAGACTGTAATTGATGAAGTGCTAAAGCTTGAGTGTGGGTAAGTCTGAGAGTTAAAAACTCCTAGGGGCCCAATCTTAGGTCTCCCTCCTCACTTTTTAGAGTTTAATTTCCAGAAGCCTTACCACATTCTCAAAGTGAACATAGAAAAATCTCATCATGTTTCTGGAGTAGGGAGAAGATATGTACACATTTTGAAAGTCACCCAGAGCATCCTGTTCCGCTTACAAAGTCTTCCATCAATGAGCATTTCATTCTTCTTACCAAGGTCTTCCATAAATAAAACCATTTTAGCACATCCTATCTATCAGGGGTTTGTCAGAGCTTAACTGACATTAGGTAAGAGAATACTCATCTCCAGACTACTCTAGTCTCCAATGTGGGAGAAGGAAAATACTGAACTCCAGCCCACTCTAGTCCTCTGTGTGAGAGAAGGGACGTGTGCAACCCCATCCTCTCTAGCCTTTCTGTTAAACCAAAGGGGGTGGGAAACGTGAAGCATTTTTAAGATAACAGCAAAGAGGCAGAGATTCACTTAGAAAACTGCTCATAAGACTACAGAATGATTCCCCTTCACAAGACAACTTACCAGCACATCGATAAGCCTCCTTTATAAAACAGGATAATGCAACTGAAGAAACTGCATGTCTCAGACCTTACTTAAGAGGTCTCTAGGGAATGCTAAAGATAACTGGGTAGACAAAAACATGGATGTCAGAGAAAATTCAGTTAATGACACCAACAGCTACAGAAAACAGTGAACACATAGCTGCATAAACATAAATACTCTCAAAAACATATTTTATATAGAAAAGCCCTTTATCAAATTGCTTAAATAGTAAATTTTATCAATTACTGAAGTGTCACTACCTATATTTTACAAAAACTCCCAATAATACAAGTAAAGGTAACATTTCCCAATTCATCAATTAACTGATATTATGGTGATACCAAAATCACGCAAAAAAATCACAAGAAGACTATTGACAAATATCCTCTACCAATATAGACATAGAAATTCTCAGAAACAGTAGAGAAAACATTAACCCTAACCCTAACACTATCATAGAAGTGCCTTGCCTATTCTCTTGCTATTCTCTGAGAACTTAAGCAGTGTGTAGAGTTTCTTGTCAAACGCAGATAAAAAAACGTATATTCTTTGATTAAGTACTTCCATGTAAATGTGTACAGACCTAGACAGACAAGCTGGAATGTGTTTGCTTATGTGTTTGGTAATCCCTGAAAATAGAAGCAGCATATACAGTTTGCTGTCAAAAGCACTTAAGACACACTAAGTTCCTTCATAAAGAAATTTCTTAGGAAAACCGAACCCTAACCCTAACTCTAACCCTAAACTTAACACTATCCTGGAAGTGCCTTGAATATTTGCTTGCTATTCTCTGAGAGCTTAAGCACTGTGTAGAGTTTCTCGTAAATTGCAGATAAAAAAAGTAAGTTCTTTGATGAAGTACTTCTATGTATATGTGTAGAGACCTAGACAAACAAGCTGGAATGTGTGTTCCTTATGTGTTTGTACTTCTCTGAGAACAGAAGCAGCACATAGAGTTTGCTGTCAAAAGCACCTAAATTCCTTCATAAAGACACACTAAATTCCTTCATAAAAAAGTTTCTTATGAAACCATAAACCTAACTATAACACTAACCCTAACACTATCCCAGAAATACCTTGCCTATTCACTTGCTGTTCTCTTAGAGCTTAAGCAGCATGTAGAGTTTCTTGTCAAACATAGATTTAAAAAAAGTAAGTTCTTTGATGAAGTACTTCCATGTAAATATGTACAGGCCTAGGCAAAGAAGCTGGAATGTGTGTTGCTTATGTGTTTTGTCTTCTCTGAGAGCAGAAGCAGCATATAGAGTTTGCTGTCAAAAGCACTTAAGACATTCAAAGTTCCTTCATAAAGAAGTTTGTTAGAAAACCCTAACCCTAATCCTCACCCTAACCCTAACACTATCCTAGAAATGCCTTGCCTATTTGCTAGCTATTCTCTGAGAGCTTAAGCAGTGTGTAGAGTGTCTTGTCATATGCAGATAAAAAAGTAAGTTTTTTGATGTAGTAGTTCTATGTAAATATGTACAGACCTAGACAAACAAGCTGGAATGTGTGTTGCTTAGGTGTTTGTTCTTCTCTGAGAACAGAGGCAGCATATAAAGTTTGCTGTCAAAAGCACTTAAGACACACTGAGTTCCTTCGTAAAGAAGTTTCTTAGGAAACCCTAATCCTAACACTACCCCCAACCCTAACCCTGACCCTAACACTACCTGGAAGTGCCTTGCCTATTGGCTTGCTATTCTCTGAGAGCTTAAGCAGTGTGTAGGGTTCTTGTCAAACGCAGATAAAAAAAAGTAAGTTCTTTGATGAAGGACATCCATGTAAATGTGAACAGACCTACAAAAACAAGGTGGAATCTGCATTTATTATGTACTTGTTCTTCTCTGACAACAGACGCAGCATGTAGAGTTTGCTGTCAAAACCACTTAAGACACACTAAGTTCCTTCATAAAGTAATTTCTTAGCAAACCCTAACACTAACCCTAACCCCAAACCTAACCCTAACCCTACCCTCAACCCTAACCTAACCCTAACCCTCACCCGGACCCTGACCCTAGCCCTGACCCTAACCCTAGCCCCAACCCTAGCCCTAACCCTGACCCTAAACCCTAACACCTAACCTTAGTCCTAGCCCTAACCCTAATCCAAACTCTAACTCTAGCCCTAACCCTAACCCTAGCTGTAACCCTAGCCCTAGCCCTAATTCTAGCCTTAACCCTAACCCTAACCCCTAACCCTAACCCTGACCCCTAACCCCAACCCCGACCCTGACCCTTAACCATGACCCTAACCCTAACCCCAAGCCCAAGCCTAACCCCTGACCCTTACCCTAACCCCTGACCCTAACCCTAACCCCTGACCCTGACCCTAACCCTGAGTCTACCGCACTGCAGCCACTGCCTGGCCATCTCTGAATGGATCCCAGTTGCAGTCCCTGGAAGGGCTTCCACAGGGGCCCGGTCACCTCTGGGCAGCGTGGCCGCCACTTGGAGGCCAGGTGCCTGTGTTGCGGTGGGGTGGGGAGGGTTCCTGGGGAGAGGAACCTGGAAGTCATTGCCACCATGTATTCAATGAGGCAGGGCAGGCTGAGCCTTCGCTGGGATAAAGCACCGTGTTCAGGAGTTAGGTCACAAATTCCACTTTCTCATCAACCTAAAAAGCATGGAGGCAAAAAATCTATCTTCGCAATCACTGGAATGTCTCTGAAGCACTTAGGTCTCTGTAGCAATTAGAACAGTGATCAAATGATACCAGAATGAATGAATGGATAGATGGATGGATGGACATACAGACAAAAAGATTGATTGACAACGGAATAAACCTATCTTAATGGCCAGGAAAGAATTTGAACTCTTTCTATACTGAATTTGAACTCACTCTATACTGAGTGAACCCAGTATAGTTCACTCTCCTTCAAAACCAGCGTGTGCCTTCCATTTGCAAGTGACAAAGCTCCGTTTTCCCCCAGACAAGCCTGTCCCATCTTCCATCATGTACACTTCACTGCAGCACCTTCTCTTCTGCCTGATGTGGATTAAGTCCACACAAAAGGCACTGGGTGTGTCTTTTGGCACGTGTTTCAGGCTCCCCCAGGTTCACCTGGGCAGTGGGAACAAGTGAGGAAACCGCAGAAGCAAGGAAGGCAGGAGACTGCCTCTGCAAAAGCCAGCCAGCGCTCAGAAGGGCCCCGCAAAGCAGCTCCAGTCTTCAGGGACACATCAGCTGGCCACAGGCTTATGACCCAGCCTCCCTACCTACCTGCTGTCCCTGTCCAGCAGTCACCCAACTCACCTCTCTGCCTCATAGATCTGTGCTTACAGTTTTTATTGCCTCTTTCTCTCCCTACATACCCCTTCTGTTGGCATCAACCTCACTTCCTGTTACTTTCATCTCAGCCTCATATGTCAATGCCTCAAAAGATAGGTCTGGGTCAGGCCCATGACTGTCCACCTCCTCTTTGCTGCCTGTGGGTCAGGCCTGACCTGAACCCGCCAGCGGAGCCAGCAGAGGGTCACAGAGCAACCGAGGCAATACCGCTATGGAAGACCAGCCAAGGTGGCTCCTTCCAGGACAACAAAAGGCACAGCTGCTCTCTCCAGAGGGCAGGTCCTCCTAGGGTCTCAGTCCAAGGCATACAGATGTCATGTGACAAACCTCACTTGTGCAATCACTTCTCCAAACAGTTCAGGAAGAGGGTCACAGCCACAGGTTCTGAGTAAAATCACAGGACACACACAAATTTGCCTCACCTCTTTATGCCAAAATGTGACCTAAAATTTTTAACTTTGAAGTAGAAACATTGTAAATGACAAAAATAAACAATTATTGTTTTAGAATAAACACTTTAAAAGAAAGTAGAATCTTAAGAATAAGATTTATTCTGTTATTCCAAAGGCAGAATTTGGCCCAAATATTGAAAATTACAAGAAACTGGTATCAGCTCAAAGTGAGAAACATTGTAACTAGAGCCGTTTGCAATAAACAGGCTTCCTGTGGCTATCATCCAAGTAGAAGCAGGATATTCACCTGAAATAATCGTGGTACTAACTCCATGTGATGGTTACAATCTGTTTTCACTCCCTTACACACACTAATTTTAATTCTCACAGCACCAGGTGCTAAGCACTGCTGCAATGGATGGCTTGCACAGTCCTTCCAACTCAGAGTCCATACACTGGCGCGTCTCCCCCTCTTACCCCCCAATTAATCTGTGCTTATTCCAATATGGACCCTACACGTCAACAACGATTAAAAATACCACCTTTGGGACTTAGGCTTAAACATGATGTATTTAACACACACATTTCTTTCTGTTTCCTCCGCAACCCCACTTGAAAGGCTAGAAAGGATTAAAAAAAAAAAAAGGGACAAACAAAAAACAAAAAAAAACAAGCCCACGAGAACAAAAAGAACAAGAGGAGATGACAGCAAATGCTATGAGGACAATTTTGAAAGCTGGAGAGTCTGTGAACAAACAATAACTGACTTTGGTTTCTGCTTTTCCACTTTCTTAGCTGCCTGTTAAGTGGGGGGTGGTGTGGAGGATGGTGACAGAAACAAGCCACTTAGCACTCTCCCCAAGTCCTGGGACCTGGAAGCAGTGGGCTTCCTGGAGGAGGCCACACTGAAATAGCTCAAGTTCTGCAGTAGAAAGTGGGAGTTCCAGATCCCTGCCTGTTACCGTAGTTATTGTTGGGTGTAAGTCTACTTACTCTCTGGCTACTTATTTTCTAGGTGTCCCCTCTCTTCTGTGTTCTTTTCCTGCACTCTTTTGGGTTAATCAAGTATTTTCTCATATTCCATTTTATCTCCACTAATGGCTCTTTAGCGATGCCTTGTAACTTCGGTTTATTGTTTTGGCAGTTGTTCTAGGGAATTTAACTCATCGCAGTCTACTTTATGTTAACATTATACCACTTCAAATCTAATGTCAGAAGCTGACAGGAGCACAAGTCCATTTCCTCCCTGTGCAACCCTTGTGCTACTGTTTCAAATATTAAAATATCTTATTTCTACATATGTTACATTGTTGTTTGGGGTTAATCTGTAGATTGATTCTGTTACCCAAGTTCCCTGATATTTTCTTTCTTCCTTTGAGAAGGCAAAAAAGATAAAGGCATGGGCAGTCACTGGGCGGCAAAGCATATCAGACCAGGATTCCTTTTTCATAGAAGTGTTTCTTCTACCTTATTTTTGGAGGAGTAACCAACGCTTGCTCTTTTAAGAATTAAAAGAGAATGTGAACTTGATGTCAGGTTTGCATACAATGTTGAAAGAGTTTTAAATTATTCATAGTTCATTCTTCTTCCCAACTGACTTTCTCATTGGAAACTTATTCAGAAAGTTAAAGAAGCTACATCTTTTAACCAGAACAGAACATTTTGTACAGTAAAACAAGAGAAATTTCAAACTAAAAAGAGATTTCATTACAAGGTTCATATTTGGGAAGTAACTTTGCCACCTACCAACTTTGAGTGGCTTTGAAATTTAGTCTAAAATATTTTCTAAGGGAAAAATGAGAACAGAGAACTTTTTAAGTAATTTTCAGACTAATCAAAAGCATCCCAACTTGGCACTGTGTTTTCCAAGACTTGACAGCTAGAGTTTACAAAGTTATGTAAATTTTAATTATATGAAAAGTAACTACATTTACTCTGATGTGGCTAAATAGAAGGGGAAAATATTTTTAACTGGAAACATTCTGTAAATCTGTTATTTGTGGCTAGCCAGGTACAAAGTGTGGGAACAAGCTTCATCTGCCAATGGGAAGGCCATTGGCATGCACCTTTTAAAATATTAGACTCAACAAGACC
Organism: Lepilemur ruficaudatus; assembly: GCA_963574885.1. Lineage (NCBI taxonomy): Eukaryota > Metazoa > Chordata > Mammalia > Primates > Lepilemuridae > Lepilemur > Lepilemur ruficaudatus. Next base: position 6,665 of record CAUYRT010022656.1, read on the forward strand.
CAAAGAAAGGTTTCCAAGTAAGCAAGATAGATTTCATTCTGTCTTTAATGTGAAAGTTTATGTGCCCCTCAAAATCTGAAAATTGGAAATTTTCTTTTTGTAAAATTACTAGTATACCTGCTCAGGTTGGATGATATTTTAGAAATTGGTTTATATAGCTGGGTTTTCTGTTAAACTTTGTAGAACCTATTATGCCTTCAACAAAAAATCCACGAAAACAATACCTCAACTCTACACTAAGTTTTCTTCTAATATGTTTCAACTTTTAGTGAAATTATTTCTGACAAATTGAGAACAGACTGATGGTCAATGAGACATAAAAGGATGTTAAAGAGAAAGGGGAGAAATCGCCTCCTAGCGGAGGAGGGGGACGACTTAACTAAGGGTTGTATGTATCAGGGAGATGAGTGACAGCCAAAGACTAGGAAAGCCCCCTCATATGCTGGGTTGCCAGAAGAGAAACTTAGGTAATGAATTAGAACCAAGCTGAAGAGCATGTACTTTAAAAACTCAACTGACCAAAAAAAGGAAAAGTGTGACCACAAAAACAAATTTACCCCATCAGCGGCTGAATTGTCACACCCAGGGCCTCAGACTCTGACTTTCAAATTTTGTGGTTTAGCCCACGTGGCAGCCTCACACATTCAGCTGCAAATTCAACCGTGTCACCCACAGTTCTCTGAAAGACACCAGGGTTTTAGCCTATCAATCTCAGTTGGCCTGAAATGCTAGGTGCCAGTCTTCTTGGAGAGGTGCATACTTATGAAATCAAGGAAGATGTAAAAATAAGTACAGAGAAAATGAAATTAGTCAACCCTTTAACACTGATGAAAATGTGTAACAACACATTTTATAATAGTTGGGCTCTTTGTTTAGGCTGTTTTTGATGATGCTTAAAAATGCTTAACAGAATTTGCTCTACTCCCTTTATGCCTGATTTGATTTGTGAGCATTTTCTAAGATTTGGTCTGTCAGATTGATAAGTCTACTTAGGTGTTCGAAATTTAACTGTAGGTGGTATTCTGGTTTGAGGATTTAATCATTGAACATTAATAAAAAACATTAAACAAAGAAAAAATAAAAGTAATTGTTTTCATAATTGTTTTAAGTTCTGTGAGCTGAGCATAAAGGTTTAGGGGAAAAAGGTGCCCAGAGATAGTTAACTTTAATATACGGGGTAACAATTACAGCACGATGACATGGGAGTATTGCTGCCCATGCACAAAAGCACTTCTCAGGAGTTACAGCACTAATAATTTCCACCAGAATGACTGTCACTGGTTTCTACTTTAGAACTACAGAGCTGTGGAAAATGAAACTATAATCAGAACCTACATCAAATGACCAACATGCTCTTACAAAACTCAGAAGACTGCCATGTCTCTGGTTACCAGAACTTCTGGAAATTGAATGTCATAAAAACCTAATAACTTTTTAGACCATTACTACATTAACATGAAAACTGATCTTTTGCTAATAGAGAATATTCTAATTATAATGAAAAAAGCTCTATCTCGTGTTTTTCTATGTTTCTGGAAAGCAAACTATGTATGTCTAAGCAATTTAAAAAATTTTAAACTTTTAGTCAAAAAAATATTGATTTGAACAGACCACCTATATTCTGGCAAATATGAAATACTTTAAGAAAAATCACTACATCACATGAACCCACTAACAAAAACATCAATCATTTTAACTAACTTTTCCCACAGGATTTCTACGTTAAAAATGAAATAGTCTGATTCTTAAACAGGAGATGAATGAATCCTGAGTGTCTTTCTACAGGAGAAAAAAAAACTACCAAAATAAATTGTTTATTAGCCTTAGCACAGCAGTGCCCAACCTTTTTGGCACCAGGGACCAGTTTCATGGAAGACAATTTTTCCACCAACAGGGTGGGGGTTGTGGGTAGGGGTGGCAGACAGGGTGGCCCGATGTGTGCAATGGGGAAGGCCGCAGCTGTCAACACAGGAGAAGCTCCACTCGCTGTATGCCCCTCCCAAGTTCCTAAGTTTCATGGAAGGCAATTTTTCCACAGATGGGGGGAAACAGGGGCCTCTGCAGCCTGGTCCGCAGCCTGGGGTTTGGGGACCACAGCCTTAGCACATTTACTCAACATTCACAGAACTGCTAGGAATAAAAAATGAAAATGAAGGAAAAATGAGACTCAGAGAGATCAGCTGATGAGGTTAAAAAACAAAAGGCTCAGATTGGGGGTGGTGGCCTGCATGCCGTGTGTGCCCAGAGAAAGGGCCGTGGTTCTAGAAATAAAGGGGAGGGGGGAAATAAAAATCTATTGGCAATATTTAAACCAAAAAATATTAAAACAAACAAGGTACTAAAAACTAAGGATAAAAGTACTGACAATAAACTAACCTAATGCTAAAAGTTTCCACTGAATTCCAGAAGCAAATCTTTTGAACCATAGCATCATATTAAAAGTTAATTTAAGATTTTAGAGTTCTCTAAAGATTACTAACTCTCAGTAACAGCTGCAACGTGTGCAGGTAGATGATGGAGATATATAGACAGATGAATAAATAAATAGATGACAGACAGACGGTGACAGATAATCAAAATGTTTATTTGCTATTCACTACTTTGCAACAACAATCTCCCCATCTGGTTGGAAAAGGGACAACAGGTGACTTGTTCACAGTCCAAGTAAAGAGACAGAATACGTTTGGATTAAGAATCCTTTAATAATTATATTCATTCCCAGAGAACAATAAATACAGAAATTGCAAGCCGTATATGTAACAGTAATATTTTCCTTGGATACACCTACTTTTTTATACAACTTAACGGGCAAACACTGTTTTCAGAAATTAACATTGGGAAAAGCTACATAACAGAAGGAAATTCCAAGTAAAATCAAACAGTATTTACTCTTGTACCTAAACCCAGAGGCTGCCACTCCCAGGCCTCTCTGCAGCAGAAGGGGAGGCTGCGGAGCCGCTCAGCTGCGGGCGGCTGCAGTCTGGGGCTGCTCGGACTGGAGCTGCTTGCCCAGGTATTCCCTGAAACACAGGAATGAAATGCAGAATTTAAATACAAAGAACCGCTCGCACAGTCAAGACAGTATATACACTGTCACATATACTGACTTTAACATCTCAAAATTATTAATAAAACGGCCCTAGAAAACTAAGTCTTTCCATATTTCAAAAGTACCTGTATCGTATGACTTCTTCTCCATGTACCACACAAAAACAAGTCATCGCACACACAGACTAGTAATTCTTGTACCAGTACTTGTACTAATAACCTCTGATTACTACAGTTACTCCAATGGGTGATTACAAGGAAATGTAATTACTTCTTGGAGAAAGTCTACTTTCCTGTTCAGGTAAAGGTCTTGTGTATTTCTGCTGCCACCCCTGCAATCTAAGTTCAAAAATCAATTATGATTCCAAGTGGCCTCACGCGGGGAAGCGGAGGAAGGGAGAGCGGGGACGCGGGTGCAGCAGGCCCACGAGGAGGTCAGCTACTCCTCCCTGTGGAGCCAGGTCTCTAAGATAGGGGTCGCCACAGAGGACAGGAAAATTGATAGGAAATAGAATAAAAGAATACACAGAGACTAAGGTATAGTTTATAGTTTTATATAAAAAGATCGGAATAATGACAGCGGGGAACTTAGGCAACTAGATCATTGTCTCCGTGCATGATCTAGCAATATGGT
>CAUYRT010022661.1:0-23082 GCA_963574885.1 Lepilemur ruficaudatus
AATTTTGGTGGTCAAATTGGTCAAACTTTTCTTTTATGATACTGATCTTTTATGGATTATATTTTTGGTGTCATATCTAAAATATTTTGCTTAACCCAATATCAAAGATTTTCTCCTGATTTTTTTTTTCTAAGAGTTTTATAGTTGTAGGTTTTACATTTAGATCAATAATCGATTTTGGGGCCAAGTGCCGTGGCTCACACCTGTAATCCTAGCACTCTGGGAGGCCGAGGCAGGCGGATCGCTCAAGGTCAGGAGTTTGAAACCAGCCTAAGCAAGAGCAAGACCCCTCTCTACTAAAAATAGAAATTAATTGGCCAACTAAAAATACATAGAAAAAAATTAGCTGGGCATGGTGGCGCATGCCTGTAGTCCCAGCTACTCGGGAGGCTGAGGCAGAAGGATCACTTGAACCCAGGAGTTTGAGGTTGCTGTGAGCTAGGCTGATGCCACGGCACTCTAGTCCGGGCAACACAGACTCTGTCTCAAAAAAAAAAAAATCGATTTTGGGTTAATTTCTGTATATAGTATGAGGTATGGATCAAAGTTCACTTTTTATGCATATAGATTCCAATTGTTCCAGCACAATTTGTTAAAAAGACCATCCTTTGCCCATTAAGTTATTTTTGCACCTTTGCTGGAATTCAATGGAATTCAATGGTCAGGCTATCTCTGGGCTCTGTTCTATTCCATTGATATATATGTCTATCCTTTTGCCATCCTATGCTATCTTGATGACTGTAGCTTTGTAGTAAATCTTGAAATCGGGTAATGTAGGTCCTCCAGTTTTGTTTTTTTCTAAATGGTTTTGACTATCCTATTTTCTTTGCCTTTCCATAGAAATTTTAGAATCAGCTATAGAATTGTTGATTTCTATTTTAAAAAAAAGTCTTGATGGGATGTTGATTGGCATTGCATTGAATTTATGAATCAGTCTGGGGAGAACTGGTAGCTTAACAATGTTGGATCTTTCAATCCCTAGGCCTGGTATATTTCTCCGTTTATTTATTGATAGATCTCTGATTTCTTTCATCAGTGTTTCACAGTTTTCACCCTATAGATCTTGCACATATTTTGTTATGTTTATAGGTAAGTATTTAATAGGATCTTAGGGTGCTGTTATTCAATAAATACTTGTTGAATTTATAAATAAGTAAACAGTGCCAACCTACTTGTGAGTGCTTGTCTTGATTCTATAATTAAACACAAGATGCTAGGAAAGGGTTGGAAAATTCATCAAATCTCTTCGTTATGGACAGGCCAAAAGTGAGGCTAAGAGGTCTGGAAATCTGGTCTTCATTCTGGCACCCTCCCTGCCACATTCTTTAACCTTGGACAGCTGCTTCTCCACACCCAGGGTCTGCCTCCTGGCACAAGTTATACCTTGATAAGTCCACACCTTTCAGGGACTCTGTGCAGAGCTGACTTTCTCTATAGGTGCAGTAGGCAGTTGCCTCCCTTGCATGACTTGAAGGTGCTGAGTAGCCTATCTGCCCAGCCATTTCTCACCCAGCTGCCTGGTTTCCCTCTTCCGTCCCCCTCCTTTGAGTCAGGTATTATCCATAAGGCCCTTATTCAGATGTGTTCCCTGGGAGAGATGCTCTGGCCCCTTAGGAAGGTAGATACTTACATCTGTTCCATCCAATTATTAATAACATGTACTAATTGAGCACCTACCACATGCAAGGCACTTTTGGACCTCCAAGGTGAAAATGGCATCCTTCCCTTTAAGGAGTTTACAACAAAAGGAAATGAGGGCATGAAAGCCAGTTTTGTTTGGAAGTAGGTTTGAAGAAGGAGTGCTGCTTAGGTCATTCAACTCAGTGGAGGAACCTGGTGTCAAGGGAGGTTCAGGGCACATGGACGCTTAAGGCAGGGGTGAAAGGAAGAGAGTTGCAGACGGGGCAGTGGGGAGTGACAATGAACTCTACCAACTGTACATTTTCCTTTTTGCCATAAAAGCATATTGAGCACCTCACAAACCTAATAGTAAAAGATACTGAATGTCATTTGTAAAGAACAATTCCTTGGAGCTATCTGGTATGATACAGTTTATACATCATTTTCATATAACTTCATTTAATCTGTGCAGCAAGTTTATGTGGTAGGTGGTGAGTGGTATTAAGGTATCCTAACTGCTCTAATGACTCCAGACCAGGAGTAGTGGCTCACACTTGTAATCCTAGCACTCTGGGAGACCGAGGCAGGAGGATCACTTGAGTCAGGAGTTTGAGACCAGCCTGAGCAAGAGCAAGACCCTGTCTCTACTAAAAATAGAAAAATTAGCCAGCACGCACCTGTAGTCGCAACTACTTAGGAGGCTAAGGCAAGAGGATTGCTAGAGTCCAGGAGTTTGGGGCTGCAGGGAACCATGATAACAACACTGCACTGTGGCAGGGGTGACAGAGCAAGACTTTGTCTCAAACAAACAAACAAACAAACAAAAGAATTCCAAAATGAAATTGTATTTCTTGCTCACATCACCAAGTAAGTCGGTGTAAATTGAGGAGGAGACTTTGCTTTCACAGTCATCCAAGAAATCAGGTTCCTTTCATCTTGTGGCGCCTTCCTCTAGGAGGTTCTAGGAATTTAGAGGAAGGAATAAGAGAGTGATGGGGAAGGGTTTATGGCTAAGACCTTGAAGAGGTGCATGTCCCTTCTGCTCATTCAGTCACACAGCCTCCCCTAACTACAAGGGCAGCTGCAGGATGCGTCCACGCTGTGTGTGCAGAAAGAGCAGAGTTTGGATACTGGTAGGCTGAACGGTCTCTGCCACAGTAGCACAGATGTTTCCTCCCCTTTTACAGATGGGAAAACTGAGGTATACAGTGCTTAAGTGACTTACAGAAAGACACACAACTACTAAGTAAAAGAGTTAGGATTTCAATTTAGATCTTCTGTTTCTATGACAGAATGGAAATCATAATAGCAGTAATAACAATAATAATATCTAACAGTTTGTGAGTTTGGGTAGGTATTAAGTGGCGTAATATACGTAAAGGCCTTAGTATATTCCAGATTCCCTTCCTAGGCCTGGACTGTGCTACACAGTCCTGTAAGGAGCCAAGTATCCCTCCTGAGGGCCATGGGCTGTGGAGTGACCATACGAGCCACTGGCTGGTGGTTCCCCAGCAGCAGAGCCCGGGGAAGGGGGCTGCATAGACTCTAGGGGCAGAGTGGTGCTCTCCCTGTGGACCCGGGAGACTGTGCACAGCAGGGACTGACCCTTCCAGGCCCAAAGAGGCTGCACTTGCCTCTGCTCAAGACTGGAGCTGCCTTTTGTGGGCACCCTTCCATATGTTCCCAGAGGACAGCCGCACTGAGCCTGGCTGGGCATGCCAGCCAGGGAAGGGAATATCCTCTAGCCAGCACCTGCTCCCTCAGGAGTCCTTGTGGGCCCGAGCAACTTTTAAAATATGAATTTTAACTTAATTATTTTGAAAGCTCTAACATGAATGAATAAGTAAATTGGCACCCATAACTTATATATTATTTATAGGTTAGACTTTTAAAATAGCTCTTTTTGTTTGTGCAGCAGAGATGTATGGATAGAAACCATTCTAAGACTGACATTTCTGTGACACAAGAAAGAAAATATAAAAGACTTCTCAGCTAGGTGGGGTAGGGCCTCGCTGTCTAGAGGAGTTCTGGGGGAAAAGAGGCTGCTTTCATCAGTTCTTTGGGTGAGGAGATTGAGGCGTGGGCTGAGTCAGAGCTGCTGTAGGGGTTCCGAAGTTCGTAGAGCTTCGTTGGGGCTTGGGGGCTGTGGCCGCTGCCCTTCCCTTCTGCCACACGGTGCAGCAAGAGAGGAGGAGGAGTGACAGGGACAAAGGGCATCGATGGCGAGTCCACGGCAGTATTGCAATGAGCCACGTTTCTAGCCCACTCGCCACTGGGACCTCCAAATTGGCCTCCAAATATGGCGTCCTCTGCAGGAGCTGCTTTTATTCTCTTAAGGAGCAGTACTCTTCATTTCTCAGTTACTGTCCACTTATTCAACAGACAGTTTTTACTCCCATTTCATGTACCTGGCATTATGCTGGGCCATTGGGACAAACAGAATGAATAAGGATGGTCTCTGACCTCAAGCAGCTTACAGTCCACTGGGAGAGCCGGAGAAATAGATTACTATCCTCCGCCGTGGCGAGTGGGTTGATGAAAGTGAGCACCGAGTGAGATGTGAACACAAAAGCAGCACTCAGCCCCCACCCCCTGCTGCGGGGCATGGTGGTAGAGGTGGGAAGTTTCTTGAAGGAAGTGAAGGCCAGGCTGAGTTCTTATTCTATAAAAGACAGAGGGTTTCCCAGGCTTTAGGAACAGCGTGTGCAAAGAACGAGTCCAGAGAGAGCAAGGGACCTGAATGGAATTCACCATGGTTGCACTGTACAGCTGGGGCATTGGGGGAGGATTGGATGGAAATAGTGGTCAGGGAGGGGATAGATCACCAAGGGCTTAGACTGTGATTTCTTATGGGTTTTAAACTAAGTTCTGAGGTAGAGAAGAGCTATTGGAATATGGAAGTGATGTTGTCACAGGACATCTAGCATGGCCTTTCTGGCCGCAGCATAGAGAATGGGCTGGAGAGGTAGGCCAGAGAACAAACTGGAAACAAAGCAGCAGGAAACCACTAGACTTGAGATGATGGTGGCCAGAAATGAGGGCAGCAGTGGAGACAAAGAGAACAGAGACTGGAGAGACACTGAAGGGGCTGATCAGATGGGATTCTGGGAGGGAAAGAGCTGGGTGGAGCACGGCTGGAGGTTTTGGCTTGGGCCACTGCAATCCTGGTGGACAGGGAGCATGGTAGGAAGGGCTGGGACTGGGGTAGAGTTCATTGGGGGTCATAGTGTACATGAGGGGCTTCTGGGCTTTCTAGGTGGGTGTTCAGAAGGCAGTTGGATGCGCTGGATTCAGGAGAAGATTTAGAAGTCATTAGCAGGAGATGGTCACTCAAGACTTGGAGTGAAGGAGATTGCCTAGGAAGAGGATGTAGACAGAGGAAGAAGTGGTAGAGCCCAGGATAGAACTCTGGGCAGCGTCACCACTCAAGGGGCAGGTAGGAGAAGAGGAGCCCACAGAGCAGGCCAACGAGGAAGGACCAGAAAGTTAAAAAGAGAACAAGGACCGTGTCGTAGAAGACAAAGGAAATGATTTCAGGAAGTTTTTGGAGTGGTCAACAGAGCTTAATGCTGCTGAGAAGTCAAGATAAGCCCTGGAAAGCGTATGTTGTGTTAAGCAACAAGGAAGGGAGGTGTCCGAACCACTGGTGCCAGTAGTCTCCTGAAGTGAGGGGGAGCAGAGTTCAGTGAGCTGAGGATCGCACTGAGTGTGGGGCGAGGAAGCTACTGTGAATGTAGCTGAATAGACTGGGACTATTTTTTCCTTAGGAGCAGAGGGCTGTGGTCTTCAACTCCTCAGTTCTTCATCATCATTTTCCAGGCAAGGCCCCTCTCCTTGATTGGTTGGTTGATTGATTTCCTTTTATGTCCATTTTCCTTTTCTATTTCCCGCGCTCCACCTAAAGGCAACCATTTTTACGTGTTCAAGAGTGCCGGGAAAAAAAAGAGTCCTTCTGTTTGCACACGTTCTTCTATGTGTATTGGTTTATATGCACATATTTAAAATTACATACGTGGTGTTATAGATCTCACTCCGTTTCTTATTTATTTTGCTGAGCACTGTGTTTTTAAGATCCTCCAGTGCTGCCATGTGTCCTCCAGTGTTTTCGCTGCATTTTACCTGTCTGTGCCCCAGGGAAGGACACACGGGTTATTTTCACCTCCTTGCCACCAGTCAATGCCAGGGAACATTCTTGCATACGTTCCCTTCTAGACCTGTGTGAGGGGTTCACAGAAGCACCACCCGCCCGAGTACTGGCCACTGTCCTCCAAAGTGGCTGGACCAGTCCACGCTGCCACTAGCAGTGCACGAGGTTTCCTCTCTCCCCGTCGCCTTCTACATCTGGCATTTTCCAGCCTGCTAGTGTTTGCCTTGGTGTCTCCTTGTTGTTTTAATCTGCATTTCTCAGGTCACTAGTGAGCTTGAGTGTCTCTGTATAGCGTTTTAGCCTTTTGGGTTTCCCCTTCTGTAAACCACTTGTTCATGTCCTTGGTAACTTTTCAAGAAGTTTGAACTGAAAGAGGGGAGAGAACATGGCAAGGAGGCGTTTTATTAAAGATGGAAAAGACTGAGCATGTTAAAATGAAGACGGAAGGGAGAAAAAGCTAGAGATCACTCTTCCTCCCTGGATTTGAGGGATGGGCAGAAGGCAGGACTATGAGGCTCTGGCCTCACCTGGTGGTGGCAGTGAAGTTGGGGAAAGGAGTGAGACTGAGGAGGGGCAGTTGGTGCAGGGGTCCTTAACAGCTTTGTCTGGTGGAGGGGCTCAGGGAAGTCAGGGTGGCTGACTGCGCCTCCACCGGAGAATAGAGGCAGTGGTGGATCTGTGGGGTTGAACAGGAGGGGAAAGGCGACCTCACTCAGATTCTGAGGAAGTGCTATAGATGTGTTTCTAAATATTTGAAAGCTGTATTTGTTTTAAATTGCAAGAGGGAGGAGAGAGATGGCTCCTCCTCCATATACGTCAGTATATGGGATGTAGCATAAAGCTGTGGAGGCACATGACACTGTGGTGGGGACAGGGATGTGTGGACATTCCCACTGGGGCAGAGTTAGCACGGGCTCTGCACTGAGCGGGGTAGGGCTTTGGCTTGGACTGTGTTGCTGAGAGCTCACAGTAGGTGTGTGTCACCACAAGGGGCTGAGCACAGACAGAGATGGACAGTCACACGAGTCCAGGTGGGAAGGGGTGAGGGCCTGAAGTGAAGTGGGAGCTTAGAGCGTAAAGAAATGGCAAACGAGAGATACTTTGCAGAAGCCTAATGACTGGCCTTGGTGATGGTAGATGTTGACTAGGCGCTCAATAGACGGGCATGGGATAGCTAAGCGAGCGCGTGTGTCAGGGAATACAGTGGGACGGAGGGTGTAAAGAGGCTCCAGGGCTTGAGATTAGTCCCTAGGAGGAGGAGAATACTTATTGAGAACCTACTCTGCCCCAGGCACAGTAATAGGTGCTGGGGTACAGTGGTGAGTAGGACAAACAGCTGGTGCCTACAAGGAGCCTATGGTCTAGGCAAAGAGAAGAAAAGAAAAAAAAAACCAACCAACAGATATATGAATAATTACAATTATGATAAGTACTATGGAGTGGAGCAGAGTGCCGAGACTGAGGCTAGCAGAGGAGAGACCTACCTTAGATAGGGTGACCAGGGAGGACTGGCACCAGGAAGTGATATCTGAGAATAGATCTGAAGACTAAGAAGGAGCCGGGAGGTGTCCTACACAGAGGGCACAGCATGCACCAGTGCCCCAAGCTGGGGAGGAAATGGCAAGTTTGAAGAACGGAAAGGCTTGCAGGTTGCATGTAGCCAAGGTGGGGAGAAGAGCTTGGAAGGGGCATTAGGGCTGTGGCAAGGAGTTGACCTTTATTCTAAGTTTCAGTTGTGCCTAGGGTATAGGGATGCATTTTATAAATTTAATTTATTATTAAATATAAATTTTATCAAAGTTTTTATAATGCAAAATTTCAAGCATATGCAAAATTAGAATAGTATTATGAACCTCCATGAGAGGGTCCCCCCAAATCAAAAATTATTAGGAGTTTCTCACTTGCTTCATCTGCTTCCTACTTTGCTAAAGCACATTTAAGCAAATCCCAGACATCATGTCATGTTCCCACTACAGTCTTCAGCATCACTAAAAAATATGTTCATTTTCTTACATAACCATAATGCCATGATCACATCTAACACGATTGTAATTCCTGGTTATCATCCAATGTTGAGTTTATAATTCAGATATCCCTGGTTGTCTCAAGAATGTGTTTTGATAGTTGTTTGTTTGGTTCAAGATCCAAACAAGATACTCATTACATTCCATCATTACATCTCCCAAGTCTTTTTTTGATCTACAGCAGTTGCCACTCCCCAATTCTATTTTGTCTGTTTTAATGACATTGACTTGTTCAAGAAAACTGAGTCAGTTGTCTGCAGAATGCTCCACATTCTGGGTTTGTTGCTTTGCTTGTCTCTTAGTTGCCCCTGTAATTCCTGTAAATGAGAAGTTAGCTCTAAAACTTGATTAGATTGAGGTTCAACTTTTTTAGTAAGAATGTCATAGTTTATAATGTCCTTGTTGCATCATGTCAGGAGGCACATAGTGTCTAGTTGTCCTGCTCTGGGTGATTCTAAGATTTATCAGTGAAATCAGGTGTTAAGAACTTGATCCCTCCATTGTAAAGTTCCCCCATCAACCTGTTATCTGATGGTTTTATTTTTGATCTTTTCTGAATCAGTATGTCATTAGAAATATCATTTCAATGGTTATTTCAAATCAATTATTTCAACCTATTCTTGACCACTTCCAATGTTGAGACCTCACTGCCTCCTGCAGTTTTCTACAGAAGAGAAAGTCACTGAGAATTCTGGGAAAGTCTTCATGGAAGAGGAGAAATTGATCATTCAGCTTTTTAATTCAACCACCATAAAATGTTACTTATTCTGGGAGAGGAGACCAGTGGCCATGTTGAAAGAAGTGAGTTGGGAGAAATAAGAGGAAGTAGGACTGGGTGGTAATAGCTTTCTGTAAATGCAAATGTTGAGCCTGAGAGTCCCCGTGGAGGATAATCTTTGAAAGGAAAGGTTCCCAGTGGACACTGGCCTCTGTGCAGGATAGGAGGTGCTGGTAGATGCTGTTGTTAAGATAGAGGGCGGATGGGCCAGTCCCCATGTCAGAGCTGAGCAGCACCTGTTCCCCAACTAAATCCCTGTAAGAACTGTTAGAGCCACGATCCCATACACCCCGCCCTGAGTCCAGCAGCTGCAGCATTGCTGGAGCCAGTTCTTAGTAGGAGAGTTTTCCATGATGAGGGTGGACAAGTTGTGACATGTGAAGCTCCTGCTTAGTGACAGAAACTGGAGCAGAAAGGCCTGGGAAAGGCCTCACCAAGCAGCATGGACCAGAATGACTGGGATAGTGCAAATGCATGGAGATCCTTGATGGTGGCAGCCATGGGTAGTCATCCTGGGACTTTAAGAACCCAAACCCCACACCTTGTGGGTGATGGACCAGTAGCCAGGCAGGGTTGGGATGGGAACTGCAACATGGAGAAGCAGAGTGTGCTCTGGGGAAGGGAAGTGGCTTGGTCACCCCATTGGTGCTGAAACCCCCCGTTCTGCTGTCCTGGGAGCCATGTTCTCAGTCTTAGCCATATTGAGGCTGAGCTGTAATTTCTAGCTGGAGATGTCTGGTAGGAAGATGAAGGTGCCAGACTAGAGCTTGGGGGTGGGAAGGAGGTTAGGGCTGGAGATAGATCTAGAATAAATACTCTGCACTGGGTGTCTCATTGGTTCTCATTCTGTTTTAGTGTGTGTGTGTATATGTATGTGTATGTGTGTGTTTTTGTATTTGACTATTCTTTGAGGTGTCTGTGAATATGCAACTATGAATGTGGGATTATGATCAGAGAGAGTGGAGGGATGTTCCCTTTTTGGTGATGCATTGGCAGAAAAATGACCAGGAAACTTCAGAATTTAATCTCCTGACCAGGGTTGCCATACTACAAAAATATGTCAAAAGCAGATTTGGGGGAGATAACAGGGCAGGACACACTAGAAAGCAGGTGAGGGGTCAGACCTGACAGCTGGAGAGAAAATAAAAATGGAGTGGATCTGAATTCTGTTTGAGGAAGACAGTGTCCGGGCTGTCGCAGCAGCCCACCCCTCCGTCCTGCGAGGAAGGGTGGCGGCTCCCTGTGCACCGTTTCCTGCGCCTGAAATGGAGCTTTGTGCTGTGTTGCTTTTCCTCTTAGTGTGGCCCAGGGAAGAGGAGAGAGGATGCTGTTTACTCTGTTGGGGGTTTGGGGAAGGGAGAAAAGAGAAGAGCCTTGTCTTCTGCTTGGCGCCGTGGGGAGGACCGATGTGGGTCCTAGCCTGGGCTCCGGCAGCACCCCGAAGGCAGGGAGAGGAGCTACTACCACCCCTTTCTCAGTTCCTCACCTTAACTGGGCCCAGCACATGAGGCTGGGGTTCTGAGGCCTCACACCTGATCTCACGGGCAGGTGGCTTCCTCCTGGGCACACCTGTGAAGGGCAGGATATCGGTTGCATCAGTGATATTGTGACATGTTACCAAGCGTCCCTTCTGCAAGTGTGTGCTCTGTGTGATCCCGTGAGCTTCTCAGTACTGAGCTGTGGGCAAGTCTTCTAGGAACTCTTCCTACTTAAAATATAACCTGGGGTCAGGGGATGGTGGAGGCTCACAGGTAAGGGTGTCTCTGGACTGTGCGTTTGGAGACGGCCGTGTCCAACTGCTAGGCAGGCAGGTGGATGGATGGGCATGTCAGCTGCCCTGGGCACGGATCACACAGACCAGGGAAGACCCATCTCCATTTTGACAAGGGTCTGGTGGGTTCAGAGAAGAACTTCTTTGGAGCTTGAGGGTGAATTAGGGAATGAATTAACAAGGAACTTCTTCTTGGGCCTTTTTTCCTGGGTTTGCTGACAGGTGTGAAGTGCGGTGTAAGGTCTAATTTTAGTGAGGTACTTGCTGTCCTCCACGACTCACGGAGAGCCACTCTTGATGCACAGATGACTTACATCTTTGAAATTGTGACCCGATCATCTAAGTTCCCTGCAGGCATCAGCTGAAGTGTCATTTCTGTGACTCCCCTGTTTGGTTAGGTGTCCCCACCATGAGCCCCCAACACATGCCATTCTTTTTAGTCGTGGTGGCTTCTTTATAGCCAGGCCTTTGAAGGGCCGTTGTGACAGTAATGGAAACAGACACGTTGACACGGAGAAAGCGCTGGGTTAAGTGTGGTTTGGGGCAGGCATATCCTTGGGGTTTGTTTTTGCCCTGGAATAACCATCTGTAGCTTTCCTGTTTTCTTATTTATTTCCTTTCTACCTCTCCCACCTTATTCTCCAAGCGTGTCCTCGCCTGAGCACTCTTGCACGCCCCACCACCCCCTTGCCACTGCCGGAATGCCATCTGGGCAGGGGCTGGGGTGGGCACGGCGGTAGAGGGAGGAGGAAGAGGGCCTCCTCTCTTTCATTTCTGAATCTTCTTAGCTTTTGACTTCAGGGACATGACTCTTCCAAAAACAAAAACAAACAAACAAAACTACAGCTGTGTATCTAGACACACGTAAACATCGTTCCCCCTCTTCCTGGCAGAGCCGCCACCTGGCTGCTGCCTTCTCTGAGCCACGGCCGCAGGAAGGATGGCGTTTTTAAGCAGGATGAATTGCTGTCGAGTCGCTGCTCTTCTGCACCCAGGGCCATCAATCTTGTCTTGAACGCTGGGCCTGCTGGTCTGCCTGCTCAGGCTCATCTTTCTGGGGCAGACTTATTTACGGAGCCACGGCAAAGGTAATCTCACTCCCCAGCCCGCAGCCTGGGCCTCTCTCCACCACTCTTAAAAATAGCCTGGGACGAGGAGGGAGGGCCAGGGTCTGGTTACCTCCTCAGCTCAGGGTCCGATCTCACTTCGGCTCCTGCGTCTGGCAGCTCGGCTCTTCTCAGGGACTGCTGGGCAGGCTTGTGTCCCTGCAGGAGGTGGTCAGCCTGTCCGTCCCTCTCTGGCTCAGAGACATAGTCCGTGGTAGTTTCCCCTAAGGGAAGTAGGGAAAGGCATGGGCAGTGAGGAATCCTTCGCACCTATTTTTGTCCAGCCAGTTGAGTGGGAAATCTCAGCCCTGGAAGCAGCATGTCCGTCCGTGGAGGAGGACAAGCTGTTCAAAGGGACAAGGATGGTCTTGGGCACAGGCCTGGCATCATGGGGCATACCATGTTCAGGGTGATGACTGCTTTCCCCACCTTATACCTTCCCTTCACCCAAGCGGCAACACCTTTGCCACGCCCTGGCGGCTGGGGAATGCTCTCTGTCTCCGTGTGCTGTGTTCTTTCCCCACCTGCTGACCTGAAATCTGTCCGATCATGGAGGATAAACCAGTCTACGGTTTGGCGTTTGGTCCTAGCTGCAGCAATGATTCCCTAGATGACCTTGGGAAGGCCTCATCCTGTGTCAGGCCTTGGTTTTCTCCCTTATGCAGTCAGGGTGGATAATTCTGGCTCCTGTCTTACCTCAAAGGGATGTGGTGGGATTGATTAATCAGATTGGAGAAAAAGAGTCTGAAATAACTCTGTCTGCAAAATAAGACTGTAGCACTGTAATCATGCTCGGCTTGGTGAGTGTTCTGCCTTCTGCAGTTGTGTGCCTGCTTGGGTGCGTGCACATGTGTGTACCTGTGTGTGAGCGTGCTGGATGCATGGTGTGTGTGCACCTGCCCACAGCAGAGTGCTTTACCCCCCTGCTCACTGGCTGCCAAATGACACTTGTCATTTGTCTGCCCCACAACCTCCCCCGCCTTCGTTTGCTTTCTTGGATGTGAAGCCCTGGGCCCCCTATTCTATCTCACAGACTTGATCTTGGAGTCCCCTGAGCTTCCTGGAGAGAGGACTGAATGGCAGGTACAGAGGAGGAAAGCTAGTCATTTTCCCAAGGCCCAGGACACTCGGTCCAGAGCTTGGCCTCCCTGGCCGCCTCCTCACTTTTCTCCCTGACCCCACCCTCACCCTCCAGTTACTTCTGAGGGTGCTAAAAACTTGCTGTGTTTGTTCTCACCTTCAGAACTCTGCACCTGCTCTTTATTCCCTTTGTTTGGACTCTTGTCCCTTTCCACCTGTCCCTTTTTGGGTACCTCTAAGCCTCCTTTAGAAATCTGTTTAAACTTCCCTTTCCGGCACCAGCCCCAGCCATGTGTCCCCACCTTACCCTGTTGTGGCACACATCACACCTCGTCATTACTTGTCCAATTGTGTGTTTCCCCTGCCAGACGCTTCCTGTCTTACTCAGAAGTGCCTAGCACAGTGCCTGCCAGTTAGGTGGGGCATGGTACATATTTGAATTAATTGTGAGTGAGTGAATGAATGAATGAGCAGAAATGATAAATGATGGGTAAGTGAGGGCCTAGTGCTCGTGATATGCACGTTCACTGCATAGGTTCCTCCACCCAGCCCTATTGTCCGTGGGATGCCCTCACCACCGCCCTTGGGGCCGTCATGCCAGTGGCCTGGACGGGATAGCTGGCTGCTCGGGGCTGCTTGGTCTGTCCTGGGATTCAACAGGCGACCTTGTCCAAGCACCTGGTCATACTTCAGAGCAAAAAACGGGAGCTCAGCTTTCTGAATATCAGCTGCAGGGAGAGAACTCAGAGGGGTTTGGGCAGCCTCAGTGAGGGGCAACCTCCACCCAGGGCAGCTGCCCCCGGGCGGTGGCAATGGTGGCTTAGAGCTCACCTGCATCGCTCCTCACAATTCACGTTTGAGTTGGACTCAGCTGACTTCCAGCTTTTCCCCTCTCCTGGCCTGTCCCTGTCTCCCCCTCCAGGGGGGTCCTGCCAGGTGTACAGGGTGGAGCGGCCTGTCCCAGCTCGACCCCCACCAGCCTCTGGCCCGCGGGAGAGCCGCCCCTCACTGTGCTCCTTAGGGCGCAGCGGGTTTGGAGGAAGCCGCTCCTGCGACTGACGTCTCCACCTGCTGGCCGTCCTGACCCTTGCTGCATGCAGCTCTCCGTCCCCGCCACTGCCGCCGCTACTGTTGCTGCTGCTGCTGGTGCATTATTTTATAACAAACGACCCCGAGACCCTGGGTGGGAAGCATGCCCGGGCAGATGACACGGCGTGCTGCTCCCGGGAGGATCTGCTCCTGTAGGATGCTCCGAATAAGTTTCCCCTGAGAAAAAGTCTGAGGGGGTGGGGAGCTAAGCCTCTGACTGCTGCTGTGCCCCCAGGGACCCTTCCATGAAGACTGAGGCAGGGGCAGCTGCTGAGAAGAGCCTGCTGACATGACATCGGCCACGGAGTTTGAAAATGTGGGCAACCAGCCACCGTACAGCCGGATCAATGCCCGCTGGGATGCCCCGGACGACGAGCTGGATAATGACAACAGCTCAGCCAGGCTCTTTGAGAGGTCCCGGATCAAGGCCTTGGCAGGTACCGCTTGGGGCCTTAGGGGTTGGGGGGCATCCTCACGACCCGGAGGCTTACACCCTCCCCACCTACAGGGAATCCTCTGCGTGTGTTGGGGTGCGCCCTGGCATGGCAGCAGTGGGGACGTGTTTGCCTGGCTCGGGGAGGCCGGGCCCCTCTGGAGGAAGCAGGGCTCAGGCAGCCTCTGCCCCAATTGCCCCTGAGAGGCAAGGAGGTGCTGAAGTTGGGTCCTGCCCTCTGCCTCCACCCTGAGTGACCTGTGGCCAGAGTCAGGAGTGTGAGCAAGTCTGGGTGAAGGAGTGTCTGAGGGCTGGACAGCCGGGCACAGGTGCATGGGGCCTCCTTGTGCATCCCGGTTTCCTACCTGGACCTCAAGAGAGGAATTATTGTCGTCCTCTCTGTGGTCCCAAAAGAAAAAAGTGATCGTCCTTCCCAACATTGCCTCAGGAAGGAGGGTTTTCTGGATGAAAGCTCTCATCCTTAAACTGGAATTAGATTTTTACTTAGCAGGTTCGTAATAGATTTCTTGCTCTCTCTTTCTCTCTCTCTCTCTCTGAGAGAGAGAAAGACTATCTTAAATCTCTAGTAGAAATGGCTTCTCCTCCCCCTACTGGCTGAGATCTGATTCTTGGGATTTTTTTTCTAGCCCCTGTGACTTTTGCCTTCCTGAACTTGACCCAGGGTGACTGCATTCAGACCCTATGTCCTTGGCCAACAGAGAAAGTTTGGGTTAGGTAGGGCTGTGTGTGCATGCAAGGGGGGATTGCTTCACCTGACCCACCTGTGAGCAGCCTGAAGGGACTGTCCCCCATCATTCATTGTTTCCACCTTCTGCCTTGTAAGAAGAGCGAGACCTTTCCCTTGAACACCTTCTGGAGTGATTCTCCACACTCCCTCCCTGATGGCCCTGTTTGAAGTTCATGGTAATCCTCTCCTACCTCCCTCCCAACTCAGCTCCCAGATGCCCCAGTCCTCGCCGACCTTGAGGTGTGAGCAGAGCCCCAGGCCCCGCAGGGACCATAAAGACACTTCACCTCAGTGGTGTCTGGGCTTCCCATCTTGTAATAGAAACTCTGTGGTGTCTCGTCTGCCTTGTGAGGACAGGGAAGCCACTCAGGTCCCCGCCATCACCCTTGGCATCCTTGCTCCTTACAGGAAACTACCTCTCTTCTTCCTTCATCTCCCACTCACCTTCCCTGACTCCACACAATTCTCCCTTGGTTTTCCTTGGGGACAGATCGTAGGCGGGACCCCTTGCTTTTGCGTATGTAATTTTAACCTCTTTAAATAACCAAGCTTGGAACCCTTGTCTTTGTCCCTCTGGTTTCACCTTCTTTGTATCTTCCCACTGGCTAGCTCTGGCCACAGTGACTCTGGTGATACAGGAGAAGAGAGAAAGGTATTCTGTAAGGTGCACTGTATGAGGAGTGGGGACTGTCCCTTGTGCAGAGATCCTTTGATTTATTTCACGGACACCCTCTTTTGTAAAACAACAACAACAACAAAAAACAAAACCCCAAGGTAAACTCTGTTTTAACAATTATTTATTGTACTCCTGCTATGTTTAAAGCTAAACCACTGGCCAGACATGAAAGGAGAGAAGGGGAACCACAGAGATGAATTCAATATAGTATCTGTCTCTAAGGAGTTCATAATCTATTAGGGAAAAATGAACTATGTTCACAATTAATTAGCATGAGTAGAATTAGAGAAGAGCTGTAGGAAAGGCACATAAATTAAATAGCAATGAGAGAGCCAGGGAGGAGATGCAGGGAGAACCAGGGAACAGTTCGTAGAGGAGGCATCTGGGAATTGAAGGGTGCATGCGATTCTGGAGGGCAGGTGAGCCAAGGATTCTCCGTTTGGCCTGTGTGCGTGGTAGCCAGGTCTGATGAGTTGCCAGAGGCGCTGGTGGAAAGGGGTAAAAGAGGCACACCCAGGAGGGCAGCTGTCCTCTTGTGCTTAATGGTCAGTCCTGGGCTGGTCAGGAAGGAGCCTTTGCTAACCTTGGCTGTGCCTGGATGAACCTATTTCTCATCTGACCTATCAAAGAATCTGAATACCCCCCAGGGAGAAGGAAGCCACAGAGTGTAGAGTTGCATGCCTAGACCTTAATGATTAGAACATCTAGCTAGCAAGTAAACATATAAGTTTGGGGTCCTTTCAAGATTTTTGAAAACAAACAACCTAAGCAGTTTACTGCCTTCCTTGTGCTGAGAATCCACTCTGAGTGACCTGGGCTTGAAGGTATAGCTTTGGAAAGGCCCAGAGTAGAGTGGCCAGATGGACCCATTCTGCTGGACAGGCAGGGTGGAGCTTGTCAGTCTTCCCAGTCTTGATTTCTTGGTATTTCTTCAGTACTGTCTTTGGGGCTGCCTTAGCAGTCTAGGCAAGGGTCGGCCTTTCCAAAGGGGCTTTAGGAAGCAGAAGCTATGTTGGTCTCTTCATGTCAGCTTGCTCTCAGCCACTCTCCACTTGGAGGAATCTTAAGGAGGCATCCAACCCTGTGTCTCATACGATGGTGGTGAATCACTCCATAAGTGTGGGTGGCAAGGCTGGGGAGATCGGCCTGGCATCTTCTTTCTGAAATCAAAGGTTCTGGGGTGAGGAGGAACATGTCCCGAGACCAAGCTTCGAGTGTGGTTCCACCTCTCCTTCCCCTGCTGCAGAGGGTTACTGGCTCAATTTCCTGTTTTGTAAAATGGGGACAGTGGTATTTGCCCAGAGTTTGTGACAATCAAATAAGATAAAGTTTATGAAAGCTTTTTGTTAGTACGAAAATCCTGGGTGAAAGTTAAATATTGTTAGTGCTAAGAAACTTTCCTCTAAGTGCTTTCTGTCCTTTCTTTTTTCCCAACTTCAGACCTTCAAGATCATGATCTCGGTCTTTGTCCAGGCACCTTGGCCTGTTCCAGGACCTGTTTCTTCGTTCTTCACACACACCCTCCTTTGCCTTGGAGGTGGGTTGGAAGACAAAGCCAAGCACCAGGGAAAGTGGGCTGATGCTTATGTTTGGAGCTCTTGGCCCTGTCCTTGGCCCCCGGACCTCATGCTGTGGGATGATGCCCCCTGGCCTGCAGGTCCCTTTCTCCACAAGGCCATCTAGTCTGGGATCCTTGCTGTGTCTCCACCATCTGGCTGGGTGATGTGGGAGGCCCAAGAACCAAAGGATGGTGGGCCTCCTCTCATGCTGTTCCTCATGGGGCAGCTCCTCTAGGTCCTTCTCCGCTTAGTGACCTGTGGTTAGAAGACCTGCATTTGCGCATTTGGGCGTGATCTTTTCTGCCTTTTAATTCGACTTCCTCTCGGCACCAAAGGAAGTTCTCCCTATTATGCCTTTCATACCAGTCCCAGCTCTTCCTCCCTGGGCCTAAAGAAAACACGCCATCTGGTTGTTTTGCCCTAGTATATAAAAACCTGACCTCTCTCCAGAATGAATGATTTTCTATATGAAACTGGGAGTCAGCCTAAGCGAAGGGGGAGATGGGTAAGAAAATGTTGCAAAAAGCTCCTGTAAGGGGGTGGATTTGACTTTGGCAATGCCAAAGGGAGGTCTGGGAGCACAGCAGGAATATTTGCCCTGTGGATCCCTGAGCAGATTTGACCTTCTTAACGTCAGTCTCTAAGCCGGTGGCTTATCATGGGGCAAGTGGCAGGTAGCCCTGAGGCTTCTTCCTGGACAGGGGACAGTCCTTCTCTGGTTTGATGACTGTCTCTGGCACCTTCCTACTTTCTGGGCCTGCTTTGAGGGATGAGAGGAAGGGGATCAGCTGAAAAGCCTAAGTTCCTACCCACAAGGTCCCAGATTTCATGCTTCAATAGAAGGCTGCCAGAGTCTCCTAGGACCCCTCCTTGCCACACAACCCGATTTCCTCTCCTTCCCTTTTTTATACTGGGAGCCACTTGGTGAACATTTATGGCCGTCTGGATGAAGGATGAGGCACTGCAGGCTGCGGGGAATTTACCAGCCAGAATGCCTGCCTTCCATATCCCTCGCCTGCCCGCACACACCTCCCCTGCACCTGGCTGTGGACTCCAGTGACTCAGCGAGAATGCTGCCTTGGGGCCCATGTGGCCCAGCTGGGACAGGAGGGAGTAGAGGCACACAGCAGAAAGAGGCCCTGAAAAGAGAAACCCTGTGCATGAGCCTCCCTTCCCTCTCCTGTCTCCCCGCTCCTCCCTCCTTCCACTCCCCTGCTTTACCCGTGCACAGGGCTTGGCGTCGGCCTCCTGCTGGTGATTTACAGCTCCTTGGTGCACAGAGGCATCTTGAAGGTTGCAGTGCAGCGGGAGTCCAGAGCCTCCTGAGAAGGGGCTATGAGAAAGAGAGAGCTGACATTCTCTTCTCAGTCTTCCTCCTGTTCTTTGGCCCATTGAGCAGTAACAAAGGGACAGACTAGACAGAGCCCCTCCTTTTAAAACTAGGTGCACGAAATTGTGTAGCCCACTCTGCTTTCGCCCTTGAATTGGAATCCAAATGATGTTTCAAACTAGAGATTAGCTTCCTTCCTGCGTTGTCTCTTTGTACCTTTTTCCTAGAAGTGAGACACAGCTGAGTGGTCAGGTTGGTTGGGGACAACCCAGAGAAAATGCAGTGGGGCAGCAGGTGTGCCGCAGGCTGTGTCCTTGTGCTCTGCTGCCACTTGGGCCCTTGAGTGTCTTCCTGATCCTCCTGCCCAGGCCTCAGACCCTGCCACTCCTTGCCCATTCTCCTGCGCTGCCAGGAACTCCCCAGAGAGGGTGGAATGGGCTCCTCTGGACTTTGTTGGCAAGAGGCCTTGAGAGTCTCCTCAAGAGATGCTTGGCCTCTGCCTTGAACCCCTTTCCCCACTGGTACCAGGATAGTGGTGGTTCCAGGTGCCCCAGTGGCCCAGGGAGGGCTCTGTGTCAGAGGGTGTGATTTCCTCCAGGAGCAGCATTTCACCGTGGTAGATGGGGCCAAGACCTCTGGGCAGCCCGTTGAGTCACCAGATTCAAGGGCATCCTCTGGGGACCAAGCGTCAGTTGTCCGTGGTCACGACGGCTCTCTCCAGCTACCTGTAACAATACAGGTGGTGTCATTAATGGGAGATTTTTTGAATTTTTTTCTTCTTAGATTTCAAAACATGAAATGGAGTTTTATTTAGAGACTATGTATTGGGGAAAACGTGCTATTCACAGAGATATCTATATTTATCAGCAATCGTTTTAAGGTACTGTCAGAGGAAAAAAGTAATTGGATCAGCGGCTTTCTCTTGGAGGTCAGCCATTGTGAGAGTCCCCCACCCCCCGAGGCAGGCCACTGGGTAGATAGACCTGCCCGTCACCCCGTTACCCGCGCAGGCACACCTGCAGGAGAGGCCGCACCACCTGCCCTGCATGGCCCAGGGCAGGGTTCCCCCTGTCGAGGACATAACACCTTCCATGGCTCCCTCGCCCCTCTGATAACAGCTGCTCTTCCTTGTGGAAAACTCTGCAGAACCAGAGCTGCTTCCCTTCTACGGGTGACTGCTATCTATCACTGTGAAGATGCTTTATCAAATATTAATACACCGAGGTTAATAATAAGACTATTCTCTCCCCATGCCGTGCAGCCTGAGTGAGCCATGTTAATAGCCTCTTCCATCTTTGGGACGTTCCCGTGGGCTGTCAGCTTTGTTTCCAAGGGCAAGCTCTGACACCAGGCCCTGACTGCACCTATGGCCCTTAGGAGCAGCCAGCACCCACTGTCCCCTCAAGCTGCTTGGCTGAAGAGGTGCCAAGGGTGGTGTTTTCAGAGCATCTGTCGCAATTGTTCATTTTCCCATTTTATCCATGTCACTGAGAGAGAATGACAGGGAGGCTAGCAGCAGCTGAGTCTCTGGGAGCATTCTGCCTCCAAACCCTTTGGCCTTCAGACTTTGGAACCAGATCAACCAGGGAATCTCACTTTGCAGTCTGGTGAAAGAGAGGTAGATCAAATAGTTACACATGTGCCTGTATACATAGACACACGTGCGTGACACATGGCAAATGCCATGAAGATTTCCTGGGAACGGTAGAGTTTATAACATAAACTATGGCTTAGGACTCACCCAGAGGGCCAGCAGGGACTTGTTTGGGTCAGAGCGTGGGGTCAGTGGTGGCGATAGTGGAAGGAAGGGGCCACCTCGCAGGGGGCCTTGTAGGCCACGGTTGTGGTCAGGGTTCTGGCAGGATGCAGAAGGAAACCCTAAAGTAGTGGCTGAGGGGACATATGAGGGAATTATTTGCAGAGAAGTGGCCAGGTGGAAGGGTCCAAGAGAGAGAGGCTCATGGGAGAGCCAGGCCTTCAGTGGAGGGCTGGAGGGCAGGAGCTGCTCCCAGCCCATCAAAGTGCTTTCATTTCAGCAGGGAAGTGACATGGTTTGATTTGGGTTTTTATATGTGGCCCTGACTTCAGTAGGGAGAACAGGCTATGCAGACGTCCAGGAGAGAGAAGACGGGTGCTTGAGCCAGCTCGGTAGCCATAGGTGAGGAGAAAGTGGTCCCTCCTAGCAGCCTCACTCTCCTGTCGTCCTGCTGCTCTCCTTAGGGTACCTTGGCTAAGTCACTCCTCTGCTCCTCAGGGCCTCAGTTCCCTCACCTGTAACACTCAGAGCCTGAACTAGATGATGCCCAAGGAGCTTCCAGCTCTGACAGCCTGAGAAGCCACCTTAGGAGCAGGGATGACAAGGTGCCACTTTACCTTGCACAGTGTAGCTTGGTTCCTGGCTTGGGGGAAGGAAATTGATCCTTTTTAGCAAATCAGTGCATTCTCCAGGAATTCTCTCTGTTCATTAAAGGCATCGCCTAGGCTGAGGCTGAGTCCTGGACCATCTTGACTTGTGCGGCCTCGCATGCTCAGTGAGTGCAGTCCCTGTGCAGCCCCCACCCGCGTGCGTGACACAGTGCCTGATACTCACCAGCTGCTTAGTGTCCCAGGGGCTTTTTCCACGGATCCTTCAACCACCTTGTGAAGTGGGCAGGGTATAGGTGTTACCTTTACAGACAAGGAAGGTCACAAAGCCAGGAAGTGGCCAGCACAGGACTAGAATCCCAGGATTTTAAAACCTTTGCAGTGCTGTTGCGGCTGCAGCATTCAGGCCCTCTTGAGTGGTCTGCAGTCCTATGTTATCTGCTCCTTTGTGCCCCACCCGAGACATCCCTTCCCATATTTCCTTTGGCTACCAGCTCTTGAGACTCTTTGATCAAAACCTTTAATTCATTTTTTTGTTTGTTTGGGTTTTTTTTGTTTGTTTGTTTGTTTTTTTTTTTGAGACAAAGTCTCACTCTGTTGCCCGGGCTACAGAATGTGGCCTAGCAACCTCAAACTCCTGAACTCAAGCAATCCTCTTGCCTCAGCCTCCCAAGTAGCTGGGACTACAGGCATGCACCACCATGCCCAGCTAATTTTTTCTGTATATTTTTAGTTGGAAAATTTCTATTTTTAGTAGAGATGGTGTCTCACTGTTGCTCAGGCTGGTTTCGAACTCCTGACCCTGAGCAATCCTCCTGCCTCGGCCTCCCAGAGTGCTAGGATTACAGGCATGAGCCACCACGCCCGGCCAACTTTATTTAACTCATTTTTGCTTCTGTTTTACATCCTCCAAATACTGGCACCTGCCAGGGCTAGCTGATCCTTGTTCTGTTTTCCAAATCGGCTCCTGTCATTTCATTTCCACAGTTAACATGTCAATGGGGCTGTGTCACCTCAAGCAGAGACTTGTGCAGGTGCCCCTGAGCCGGTCTCCCTGGCTCCTGCCTCTCCCCTGTCCGATCCCATTTATGCAGGACAGTTAGAATCTTTGTCCTCTAACAAATTTTTAGTGAAGTGCTGCTTTACTGAAGCACCTCCAGGCTCTTCTGTGCCTGGAGTATAAAGGTCACACCCCCTAGGCTGGCCTGCGGTGGCTTTGCTCTGGGTAGATTGACTGCTTCTCATCCCCACCCCAAAACCTGCACATATGTGCACACAGGCACGTGCACACACACACACACACACACACACATACATACACTTACCAGTTGCCACCTGAGGGGCTTTGAACACGACTCCCTTTTCTTTCCTGCCATTCTAAAACCACTATCATCTTTAAACTTGAGATGAAAACTAGCTTTCTTCAAAAATAAAACTTTTTGATTTAAGCTGGTCTATGCTAACTCTTCTTTTGCTATAATATGTAAAGATTCTATTTTATTTAAAAAATAATAATGATTACTTTTATATCTTTTTAAAATTTTTGTTAAGAATATATAATATTGGAAGAGATTAGAAAAATAGAGAAAACTATATTGTTAATGTCTCATAGATATTTTAATGCCTATATGTGTTAATATTAAAATGTTACCTATAACATCATAATCGTCAAACCTCTTTCATGTAACAATGTCTATGAATATCTTTTCATGTGAGCAAACATGGAAATTATCATTTTAATGGCTACATACGCTTCTTTTGTATTAATATACCCCAGGCTAGTTAACCAGCCTCCTAGTGCTCTACTCTGATCATTTTTCCCTTTTCTTTCCTTTTTTTTTTTTTTTTTGAGACAAGGTCCCAGTGCTGGAGTGCAGTGGCTATTCACAGGTGCGATCATAGTGCACTTACAGCCTCGAATTCCTGGGCTCGAGCAGTCTTCCCCCTCAGTTTCCCAGGTAGCTGGGACGCTAGGCTTGCACCACTGAGCCCAGTTCTGATCACTTTTAAAGTCAGTCTTATGTGCTATATTCTTTTTTTTTTTTTTTTGAGACAGAGTCTTACTCTACCCTGGCTAGAGTGCCGTGGCGTCAGCCTAGCTCACAGCAACCTCAAATTCCTGGGCTCAAGTGATCCTCCTGCCTCAGCCTCCCCCAATTTTTTTTTTTTAAACAGAATCACAAGCCAAAACAAGCATTTGGAAGAATGAGGCTGTGACTTCACAACAAAAAAAATTATAAAAAAACCAAGAAGTGTCAAAGTGAAATGTTAGAGATACCACTTTGTACTTAAGGAAATTGGACATTCCATACTTAATAACCTAATATGTTTCAGAAAGAAAAACCTTCTGAAACCCT
>CAUYRT010022662.1:0-38999 GCA_963574885.1 Lepilemur ruficaudatus
TTAGTAGAGACGGGGTCTCGCTCTTGCTCAGGCTGGTTTTGAACTCCTGACCTTGAGCAATCCGCCCGCCTCGGCCTCCCAGAGTGCTAGGATTATAGGTGTGAGCCACCGCGCCCGGCTGATCCATTTTTTTAATTAAACTTTTTTGTTGGCGCTAATTGTAGATTCACGTGCAATTTTAAGAAATAATATAGAGGCTAGGTGCAGTGGCTCACTCCTATAATCAGCGCTTTGGGAGGCTGAGGCGGAAGGATCACTTGAGGCCAGGAGTTTGAGACCAGGGTGGGCAACATAGTGAGACCCTGTGTCTACAAAAAGAAAAAAAATTAGCCAGGTGTGGTGGTACTTGCCTGTAGTCCTAGCTATTTGGAAGGCTGAGGCGGGAGGATGGCTTGATCTCAGAAGATCCAGGTTGCAGTGAGCTATGATCATACCACTGCATGCTAGCCTGGGTGATAGAGTAAGACTCCGTCTCTTAAAATAAACAAAATAATAATGGAGAGATACCATGAACCCTTTACCCAGCTTCCCCTAGTGATAACATCTTATAGACTAGGTAGAGTACAGTATCACAACCAGGAAATTGACATCAATACAATCAAAATACAGAATATTTCCATACCACAAAGATCTTTCATGTTACTCTTCTCGCTGCTCTTGGCCCCTTTCTAACCCCTAGCAACCACTAATCTGGTCTCCATTTCTGTAATTTTGTCATTTCAGGAATGTTACATAACTATTACATATAGTATGTAACATTTTGGGATTGGCTTTTTTTCATTCAGCATAAATTCTCTGGATATTGCTGAGTTGTATTTCATAGTGTGGATGTACAGTTAGTTAACCATCCACTCTTTAAAGGGACATTTGGTTTATTTCCTGTTTTGGACTATGAACATTTGTGTATGAGTTATAGTGTGAACCTAAGAGTACAATTGTTAGGTCATATGATAGTTGCATCTTTAGTTCTTGTAAGAAACTGCCAAATGGTTTCCCAAAGTGGCTGTACTATTTTATACTCCTGTTAGCAATATATGAGTGATCCACTTTCTTTGCATCCTTGCCAGCATTTATTTTTTATTTTATCCATTTTGATAGATGTGTTGTGGTATTTCGTTGTGGTTTTAATTTGCATTTGCCTGTTGGCTAGTAATATTGAGCTTTCTTTCATGTGTTTGTTTACCATCTCTCTGTCATCTTCAGTGAATTATCTCTTTGTGGTTTTTGCCCATTTTCTAATTGGATTGTTTGGGATTTTTTACTGTTTTTGAGAATTCTTTATATATTCTAGATACTACTTGTCATACATGTGGTTTGCAAATATTTTCTCCAGTCTGTAGCTTATCTTTCATTCTCTTGATATGGTATTTTGCAGAGCAAAAGATTTTAATTTTGATGAGATCTTATTTATCAGTCTTCCCTTTTATGGATTGTATTTTCAAGTCTAAAAACTCCTTGCTTAGTGTCGGATCCCAAAGACTTTCTCCTAATTTTTTCCTAAAAGTTTTGCAGTTTTATCTTTTACATTTAAATTCATGTTCCATTTTTAAGGTTTAAAGTTTGTTTTGGCTTTTTGCCTATGGATTTCCAGCTCCCGTAGTACCATTTGTTGAAAAAGCTATCCTTCCTCCATTAGATTATTTTTGCATTTTTGTAAAAAAAATCAGTTGGACACGTTTGGGTGGGACTGTTTCTGGTTTCTCTTTTTTCTTCCCTTGTGTCCATTCCTTCACCAGTACTGTGCTATCTCAATTATTGTACCCATGTGGTAAGCCTTAATATTAGGTAGAGTGATTCCTCTCACTTGATTCTTCTTTGTCAATATTAATTTAGCTTTTCTAGGGCCTATGCCTTTTCATAAAAATTTTAAAATAAGTCATTTTTTGTCTACAAAATACTTTGCTGGAGTTTTGATAGGAATTATATTAAACCTGTAGATGAATTTGGGGAGAATTGGCATCTTTACTGTGTTGAGTTTTCTAATCTACAGACCCTTCCCATTTTATTCTGCTTTAGGTGATTGAACAAATATGTTTTGGACACTGCTTTTATGTTAGGAACTATGCTTGAAAGAGATGGCAGTTGATGGAGAATGTGGATTTTGTGACAAAAAAGTCACAGAAAATGAGTGGCAACGCAGAAGAGAGGAAGCAATTGCCTTTGGGAGTTGGAGTGAATACTTCATAAAGGAATAGACATTTTTAGCTGGGTTTTATATAAATGGGTATATTCTAAATGAAAATGGGTAAAGGCATTCTAGTCCTAATCCTGACCTACATTTTCTTTCACCCTCACATTCTCTAATTTTGGTCAACAGGCTTATTCTGATATTCTAGATTTGTCTTTGTGTAATACTTTCACAGTTCTTGTTTCTCTTTGTTCTTTTGCCTCTGATGAAAAGCTCCTTCCCTCACTACTTCTGTGAACTGGAATTATATTCATTCATTAAGACCCATATACAATTAGATTTTACCTCTTTCTGTGTCTAAGGCAGTATTTAAATTTCATAGCATTATTGCTAGAAACATTTATTTTCATACCTGACTTTTGTCTCAAATTGTCAGGTCTTTAGATATTAAGTTCTTTGCAGTCAGGAAGTCTGTTTTATTAGTAACCCTTTGCCAAGCATGGATCAGGTATAATACCTCGGGGCCTTATGTTTGCTCTTCCTTCTTATGCTTTAGGTCTTTGTCATTCAGGTCTCTGCTTATATGTTACCTGCTTGAAGAGACCTTTCCTGACTGCCATTATCTAAAATTGGTGTCTAGTCACTCTCTAACCCATTATCTGGCTTTCTCACTTTTCATTGTATTTATTTGCACAGGCATTATTTATATGACACATTATTGTCTGTCTCGCCAGGGGAATACAAGTACTACCATGGGAGTAGACTACAGTCTTGATCGTGCTGTATCGCTGGTGCCTAGAACCTTACCTGGCACATTGTAGATTCTCAGTAAATATTAGTTGAGTGAATGAATAAATATCAAGGTTATGTATTGTACATTGGAATGTTAAAATATTTTCACTCACATATTAATTCAACTCAGTTTTCTTAAATCTAGTTGTTAATAAGAAATGGGCCACAGAATAGGACTACTGACTTGTAATTTCTGGGAGATAAGCCCTGTGTGAGTGAGTTTATTTTTATGAAAGCTTGCCAGGTGAGTTAGTGCTTCAAACCTAGTGGTAATCTCACTCTTCTGTGGGGTGGGATTGGTACAATTCATATGGAAAAGAGGTGTTCTGGTTATTTTCTGCTTTTTTCAATGTGTGTGTGGATAAAAGACCAGGTCTAGTGACTTTGGCACTGCTGGAAGTTTGTGAAAAGGCTGGTAGGCAGGTGAATACTTTGGCACAATTTACAAAATGAAACAAGGGAATATGCAAATGTAACAGATGTACATTTCAAGTGATAGGAATTTGTATGAAAACTTAAAAGTTTACGTTGATGTTTTCTGAATGTAAGAATGTGGTGATTTAGGAGAGAAGTTCATTTAATGTCGACAAATCTAATTTTTTGGAAGGAAATGCCTTCCATGAATTATTTTTTGTGGATATACACTTATTTCTTTCCATTTTCTGTGAGACTCTGATCTTGTAAATCAGAGATGGAGAAATTTAACTTCTGACACGGGAGAGGACTTACTGTTTAATCTCTGCCTCTTCCTTTAACCTTGTAGTACCTGATGTGGTATTTGCACGTAGTAGGTATTCAAAAATTTGTTTTTTGGGCTATTGAAACTTTTCTTCAATTTTTGTTTGGTTGCTTGTATGTGGCTTTTAGTTGATTGTGTTGGCTTAGTTGGTAAGTCTGAGGTAGTTAGGGATGAAAGGGGTCAAGAGGGCAAGTATGGCTACTGGAGAAGGCGTGATGGACAGGAGTCAGAGGCTGGAGAGAGGGAGTGCACGGTAGGTTTGCTCCATTTCCTCACAGTGGCTATTATCTTTCCTAATTTACAGGATTTTGAGACTCAATGAAATAATGAGGGTCCTATTGTGGTAGGGCCAAAGGAAAGATAAGCAGCTATTCCACTTATTTCTACCATTCAAGTGGCACAACCAACATTCCATCAAGTTCTACGGATATGCAGAATGAAGCAGTACGCATAATCAGTGTTTTCTTAATAAAGATCTAGCTGGGAGAGCTTTTGTATAAAATTTTAAAATTTTGTTTATAGAATTTGCTTTAACCAGATGAGCAAAACTCTCTTTATAAGGTGAGTCGGTAGACACGGACGTTGTCTTCATATGGCTATTGTGGTATTAGGTGGCATTTGCTTTGGTGAAATTTCACTAGTAGTGCTTTAGGCCTAAATGTGGCCCTGAACTGTGGTCCTTCTTATGGTTATATGCCTTTTACTGTGCTTTTAATTGTCTGTTACTTACTGTGGTTGGTTTTAGTTAATCCTGAAATTTAGTTGCGCTTAGAATGTTCTCAAAGAAATGTTACGTAAAATGAAACTAACAGTAGGAATACTGTGGAATATAATTTAAACTGATTTATAAGACACTTTCATATCCTAGAGTGCCATCTTTTTCATTAGGAATACTCATTATTTTGCATAAGAAGTGCTGCTAACCAGTTTTGAATTTTTAGAATGCTGGAAGTCCTTTCATTGCTGTGGTGATGGTTCTTCAAGCACAATACTTATTCTTGATGTTTCTTTTGCTTTTTTGTTGTTGTTTTTAGCACAAAACGAGGTTTATTGAGGAGAGAAAGATAGGATGATAGAGCAAGAACAAGATATAGGTTTATAGAGCAAGAGCAAGATACATTCACCACAGATGACAAATGGACCCCTTGTTATAACAAAAAAGCCTCTTTTTTGTTTTTTGAGAAAAAGTCTCTCTGTCACCCAAGCTGGAGTGCAGTGGTGTGATCATATCTCATTGTAACCTCCAACTCTTGGGTTCAAGCAGTCCTCCTGCCTCAGCCTCCCCAATAGCTGGGACTATAGGCATGTGCCACCAAACCCAGCAAATTTTTTTCTTATTTTTTGTACAGACTTGGTCTCACTATGTTGTCCAGGCTATTCTCAAACTCTTGGCCTCGGGTGATCCTCCCACTTTGGCCTCCCAGGGTGCTGGGATTACAGGCATGAGCCACTGTTCCTGGCCCCAATACTTTATTCTTTTTTTTGAGACAGGGTCACACTCCGTTGCCCAGGCTGGAGTGTAGCATCATGTTCATGGCTTGCTGCAACCTCAAACTCCTGGGCTCAAGAGATCCTCCTGCCTCAGCCTCCCAAGTAGTTGGGACTATAGGCGCATGCCACCATGCCTGGCTAATTTTTCTATTTTTTTGTAGAGAGAGGGTCTCACTCTTGGCTCAAGTTGGTCTCCAACTCCTGGCCTCAAGCGATCCTTCCACCAGGGCCTTCCAAAGTGCTAGGATTACAGATGTGAGCCACTGTGCTCAGTCCTGATATTTTATTCTTGTTAGTACCATTTATACTAACCAATATTTTGCTGCAGAGAATTATCTGATTTACATTTTATTTTCCCCCTAATAATGTGCCTTAAGCAGGTGGGAGTAGCTAAGACAACAATGGAAAATAACAATGAGGAGAAAAGAATTTGCTCTCACATCTCAGAACAGTGACATTGATTGTAAAGATTTTGAGGATAGAATTTCCTGAATCCAGTTTTGTTTTGTTTTTATTTTTCATTTTTTCTTACTCCTAGCCAGTATGTCAAGGACATGCTTGAAGGAAAATGTACTGAAGGGTGGGCAACAAGAGAATGATCTGTATGAGGGATTATGGATTGAAAAAATTTAATGGCTTATGAGTTGAGAACAGCCTCAGCTCTGTAGTTCATTCTTCCTTCCTGCTTTGGGATAAGAGATGGTAAAAATAATACTAAAACTGGTATTAGCCGACACGTAATTCTTACTGTATACAAGGCACTTTTCTCAGTAATGTATAATTTTTAGCTCTTTTAATTCCCACAAATGCCCTCTGAAGCTTTATTATCACCCCCAGTTTACATGTGAGGAAAATGGGGTTTTGGGAAGTTAAGCCACTTGCTTTAGGTCTACACAACTAGAAAGTGGTAAAGCTAGGATTTGAACTCATTCAGTCCTGCTTTGGAGTCTGTGCTTTTAATAATGCATTATATGGCCTCTCTAATTTGTGAGTGAGTGAATTATTGCTTTGACACTTGCACTCTGCTTTTGCTAGAGTGGAGGACTTGAGGCAGGAGTCTGTGATGCATTCAGAATGTTAATTAGTTCAGCAAATACTTAACTTAGTACCTGCTTTGTGCCAGGGATTTGAAAGTGCACGAGACAGACAAGTTTCCCACCCTCAAGAAGCGTGTCTTTCAGGGAGAAATTTGACGATAAACAGGTAAACAAATAGACAAGGCAATTTCAGTTTATCGGTGCTATGAAGAAAATTAGCTGGTATAGTGCATTGCAGAGATGGGGCCTGCTATAGGCAGTGTGTGACACAATGTTTAATGTCATGTAGATTTCGTGGTGTTAGATACTGTCTCTCAAATGTTTTTTTCTAATTAACCCACCTCTGCTGAATTAAAGGAGAGTGTTAAACATAAAAATGAATTTATTGGCTGGTCATGTTGGCTCACAGCTATAATCCTGGCACTTTGGGAGGCTGGGTGGGAGGGTGGCTTGAGGTCAGGAGTTCCACACCAGCCTGAGTAACATAGCAAGACTCATTCTCTATAGAAAATAAAAAAATATTAGCCAGGCGTGGTGGCATGCACCTATAGTCCCAGCTACTGGGGAGGCTGAGGCAAGAGGATTGCTTGAGTCCAGGAATTTGAGATTGTAGTGAGCTATGAGGACACCACTGTACTCTAGCCCAGGCAACAGAGCAAGACCCTGTCTCAAGAAAAAAAAATTAATGTAAATCTGAAGTTACTAGTTATGTTCTTTTGAATTATAGTAAGGAAGTATATTCTACTGAAGAAATAGAACCAGAGAGAAATATTAGTGCTATTTGAAAGTCTAAAAAAATCAAAATAAGGGCTTCTACCAGCTACCATGCATACCAGACTTTAGCATGCCATGCCAGCCTGTTTGATGGAGTAGTCCCTGGCTGCTGTGTATAGTGCACTGCTGACAGTTCTGTTTTTGTTTGAAAGGCAGGGCCACCATGTGCCAGTGTATGCATATTGCCTTATTTTTTGTGTGGAGTCCAGGGCAGGAGCCTTAAGTCATATGCATTATTTGTAAGGAGTTCTAATGTGATCATATTGAGTGCTTTCTATGTCTCAGACTTATTTCATTGTTATAGCTTTATTTATTTATGAAGAAAGATAAGAAAGCCTAAAGGAGTTAAGTAACTTGTCCAAAGTCATACAACTAAAGAATGTTAAAGTCAAGATTAAACCCAGGTCAGTCTGACACTGTAGTTTATGTGATCTTACCTCTTTTAATTAGATTGGTTTTCCTGGTTCACTTCACATTGAGGAATATGCAGGAGCTTTCAAAATTGAACTTCAAAGAGCCCTCTTAACTTCATCCAGTAGAAGGGCAATGAATTCTCCAGGTTTTCCAGTTTCAAATTTCTAGAGTAATTATATTTTGAAGATCAACTAGTAGAGGGGAGAGTGCATCGTGAGTATGTATATGCAAAGTTAGTGTGTTCCTGGCATATCTTTCAATTAAGTAGAGGACAGTCAGCAATTTTTGATTTAAATCATTTAATAGAATTAGAATTAGTTTAAGAAATTCATAAATTAACTTGCAAATTAATTTTTTAGATTTCAGTGCTTTTTATTGGATTTGGTGTCCATATTAATGCATTGCAATCTAGCCTTTGATTTGGTACTTTTCACTGCTGTTTTATAAGGTCAGGCAAGTACTTTAGTATTAGAGAAACAAAGTAAATTACAGATTCCTTTTTGGCTAGCTATTTAATATCCACTATTTTACATTAAATCATTCTGATGCTATAGTTTAATTTTTGTGATCCTTAAGCCCTGAAAATCTTCTACGTGAATTTTGAATTCATTTTATTTAAAAGTATGTTTTAACTGCTCTGTTATACTGCCCAGTTTGGTAGCCACTAGTCACATGTATTAAGCAGTTGAAATGTGGCTAAATTGAGATGTGCGGTAAATGTAAAATAAACACTAGATTCTGGAGATTTAATATGAAAGAAAATGTTGAAAAATCTATATTTTTATTTCAATTACATGTTGAAATAATATTTTGGATCTGTTGGGTTAAAATATTAAAATTTTGTTTGTTTTTTAGATAGGGTCTTGCTGTGTTGCCTGGACTTGAGTACAGTGACATCGTCATGGCTCACTGCAATCTCAAACTCCTGGCCTCAAGTGATCCTCCCACCTCAGCCTCCCAAGTAACTGGGACTATAGGTGCACCACTATGTCCAGCTGATTTTTCTATTTTTTGTAGACAAAACGTTCTCACCATGTTGCTCAGGCTGGTCTTGAACTCCTGGCCTCAAGTAGTCCTCCCAAAGTGCTAGGATTACAGGTGTGAGCCACTGTGCCCAGCCTAAAATATTAAAATTAATTTTACCTTTTTACTGTTTTTAATGAGGCTAATAGAAAATTATATATGTGGCTTGCATTTGTGGTTCACATTATATTCCTATTGAACAGTGCCAATATGTGTAATCAGCAGTGTCAAATTCTGTTCTGTAAGACTTAGACAAACCTGGCATATCTGTAAGTGCTATTAGGCTTTTTTCTGATTTCTTAAGACTAAAATTTATCTGATTAGACAGTTGTCATAATAAAAAGGTTTATTATAACACTTGCACCTATATTGGTAAAGCTTAAGGAAAATCTTAATAACAAAGTGGATACATAAGCCTCCTGTGGAAACTTACCTACTGGGTACAGCTGTTGCTAGGGGAGGTGTGATTTAGAGCATTCATTAGGATCATAGGTGAAAGAAACAGAAGTGATTGAAAATAATTAGTTTAACGTGATACTAGTAATGTAAGTCATAACATAACTTTAGTGAATCAGACATTTCTTTTTATAGAAAAGCATAAGTCACACTGAGTCTTTAAGATATTTTCTTTCTTAATATGTTTCTGATAATTAACATGTTTAAGATATTTTCTATATTTTAAAAATAAAACAATTTGAAAATTGAAAAATGAGATTTCTTGGTCTGGAATATTTTTTTGTATTGGTGAGCTTTATTTTTTGGCCTTGATTCAGTTTGATATTAGGGAATGTGTTAAGGTTAACCGTTTAACTTTTTAAATATTTTCTTAAAAATTAAAATTATTAAGCTTTAGGAGGAAAGTCCATTAGTAAGCCCTACAGTAAGTCTACTTACAGTAAGTGTGAATAATTTATTTATCTGACTATTCTTGTATTACTCTGGAGGAGTTGAAGTGATCCATAATTGGCTTTATAGGTGTTAATTTTTTAAAAACATAAGATACCAATATCAAAGTCATATGTAAAATATCCAAATTTAAAAATATTTGCTCTGTTATTAGTATTTGGGTTGTTCCTTGAGGTCTCTATTTGCTCTGGTAGGCATTTCTTCCAGTAGATGTTTTTGTGTTAGTTGACTGTCTCTGGCAGCTGGGGAAGAGGATGTGTTAAGACAACATAGCTTTATCACCTTGTGACTTACTTCCCAGCTTTGGTTACTGGCCAAGGAGAAAGTGAACCAGTGAGGTTCTCTAAATTGGCCTATTTAGGGGATTATTCACTAGGGTTCTACTTTCTTTGTGCATAAAACTTTTAATATATTTCAATATTAATTTTACAGATCCTTCTGCTGAGGAATTGAGAAAGCTAATGATGTTGCATGGAGGTCAATACCATGTATATTATTCCAGATCCAAAACAACACACATTATTGCCACAAACCTTCCTAATGCCAAAATTAAAGAACTAAAGGGGGAAAAAGTAATTAGACCAGAATGGATTGTGGAAAGGTAAGTTTAATTTTTTTATTAATAATTAAAAAAAATTTTTTTCTAGGCCTATTGATCTCTAAAGGTCTTTAATTCAAAATACTCTTTATACCAAGGACTCATATTTTAGTTTGAAATCTCCCAAGCTCCTTTAACACATATCCTAAGGCCCCAGCTCAAGTCCCACCTCGCTGGGAGGCATTGTCTAGCATACCTGACTCACAGGGCTCCCTTGCTCTCTGGCCCACAATAGCATTGTCTCACTCTGTGAAACCTGTTTTTAAAGGGCTAGGAGTGAGTTAAAGAAACTGGAATATTCCCTAGGACTCCCAGCTAGAGTGTGTGGAGGCAAGAGCCAGGGGATTGATAGGGGAGAATCTGTAAACAATTGTTTATTTTATTTATTTATTTATTCATTTATCTCAGAGACAGGGTCTCTTTCACCAAGGCTGTGTTACTGAAAGCTTGGCACTTGTCCTCAAGGCCACATCAGAAGAATGAGAACAAGTGTTTTGAGAAGGAAAGAGAAGTTTATTACTTTGCTGGCAAAGAAGGAAAAATGGTAGATCCTGTCTCAAAATCCAAATTGCCTCCTTAATTGAAATGCTTTTTATTTCTATTTAAATACATATCTAACATATTGCCTCTTAATTGACAGAGTGAAAAATATTGTCTTAACACTACTATCCTCTTTAACCTCACATTGATAATTCATTAGCCTAGGATTTAGTGTCCTATTAAAAGTATTATGTTAGTGTTCTTGCAATCTAAGCTGCCAGGAATTAGGGGAGATGACTCAGGTAAGCAGGAAGTAGTTATGGGAAGGGATTGATCAAGCATGTTATTCATTCAACAAATATTTATGTACCTGTTATGGGCTAGGTAGTGTTCTGTACTTGGAAAATAACAATGAAACAAAATAAAAATCCCTTCATTACATCTTATGAACTTACATTCTGTTGGGAGAGATAGATAATAAACAATAAGCTTAATATATAAGTAAATTACATCATGTTTACTACATAGTATCGGAATTTTTTTTTTTTTTTTTGCTTAGCATGTTAATACGTCAGGATAATGTGGGCCTGGAGTGCTGGAAGTGGGGACAAGGAGGGAGAGCAGTTTGCAATGTTACTATTAATAATTTCTCAATGATTAATTATGATGTCTCTGCTGTTGGTTTGGAAATAAGTTGTAAATTAGTGGTGGCCATTCATATTAACTTCCTGAGTTTAAGTATGTCATCTGGAACCTTGATGACGCCAAAAGTTCAATGATTCATATTTTGATATGGCATACAGTGTATAATGCATATGAGTGATTGCTGGTTTGATAAAAGTGAAAATATTAAAATCAGAATTTTATGTATGGATAGATTGTAATCTGTATATGAATGATCTGATTGTATAATGAGGTGCTGATGAAATAAACTTGGAAATTATCTTTTTAATAAAAGTCAGTTGCCAAACCTTTTTCCTAATTCCAGTTTTTACTAATTCTGATACCTTCCATTAACTTATTCCACAGATTGAGTATTGCTTGGTTCCTTTTTATTATATTTAGCCACATAAATTCAGTGAGAAGCAACATAGTAGTGGAAAAGTCTATGCCTGGGCTCTGAAGACATACTTGGGTTTACATCCAAACTCAGCAATTCATTATCTGTATAACCTGATGTAATTTTAGGAACATTATGCAGTTGCTCAGAACCTCATTTCCTCATTTATAAAAGAAGGCTAGTATCTCTCTGCTGTGGTTACATGAGAAATAGAAATCGTTTGTGCAAACTACCTAACACTATGCCTGGCATGTTATAAAGGCATAATATGAGAAGTTACTGTTATTTTATTTTTATTCTATAAATATTATCAAGTATTAGAAAATTCCAAAAGTTTAAAAGTATATTACTACCTCCAGAAAGTCAAATGTATTTTAAAGATAAGGATTTTTTAAACCTTGCACTAGCCATCCATTAGATAGGATTAATTAAAATGGCTTTTAGTTATGTGTCTCCTCATTAAAAATTTGTAAAGTTTTCAGTATACGCATTTAGCATCACTCCAGGGTTGAGCTGTGTTGTCACAGACAATCCTGTCACTGT
Source organism: Lepilemur ruficaudatus (assembly GCA_963574885.1). Classification (NCBI taxonomy): domain Eukaryota; kingdom Metazoa; phylum Chordata; class Mammalia; order Primates; family Lepilemuridae; genus Lepilemur; species Lepilemur ruficaudatus. The sequence continues at coordinate 11,986 of CAUYRT010022662.1, forward strand.
GCTAGGGCTAGAATTTTTATCTTAGCAATAGCTTGGCTTTGGAGAGAATGAGAGAGATCCACGGACAGTAGAGGAATAGAGACAAAGGGCTCTTGCTGGGCCAACTTGATTCACTTAGAAAATGGTGTTTTTCATTACAGCTGTTTTCTTTCCACCTGCCCTTCTTGCCAAATGCAGCTAGGGAGATATAATACAATAGAAAAAGCAACTGAGATAGTTATAAATCTTAAAATTCACTTTAATTGATTTTATTTTAATCTAGAGTCAGGCTTAATCATCAGTTTTTAAATAACTAAGTGGTTTTGTTCATCATGATTATATGGTCTCCTGGTCTTATTTTGTATATGAGCAGGCAGAGCCAGTAAGGTTCTCACTGATTTGCCTTTAGAACAGATTTAGGATTGAGGTATTTTGATTCCTGTTTGGGTCTGTTCTTTGCCATTCAATTAAGCTTGTTACAGATAAGTTGGCCCATTGTTGGCATATATCATAACATATAAAATAAATGCCAGTGTCTGTTATATCATTATAGTATGGACTCCTTTTGGTTAAATCATGGCACTGTTTTCATTAATTTTATCCCAATCCAGCTGGTCTCTTCTCAGCACTGTTTTAATGAGATTTTATTAAACTTTAAAAGTTAAACATTTTAGTAGCTATTTAATGGATGATACATGATATTCTCTTCTAGTATTAGTTGTTTTACTGTTTTCACTTGAGCAGTTTAAAAAGGAACTGCCACTTCCACGTGTGTGGGGTGTTGCTTTCATTACAATTCCCTGATGTCTGTGTATGTGTCATTAAACCGGAGTTAATGTAGGCGTGATTAGAGGGACCTGACTTCTAAGAGGCAGGGGAGTCCTTTAATGAGAAGCCTGTGTACATTAGTTTAAGGTATGAGATTATTTTACTAAAATCTTTGTTTTGTAAATTTCACACTTGTATATAGTATAAGTAGTGGTTTTTTAATTTTAGGTGTAGTCCTTTTCTTGAGACAATTTCACATTGAAATTTGAAATAGAGTAGATAATGAGAAGCTGCTGTGACATATCCCATTGGCCCATCAAGCCTGAAGAGTGTCATGGAGCACAATTTAAAAACATTGACCTATGTTATTACAGGTTGGTCTTGTTTTTGTTGTTCTTGATTTTGTGTTGAGTTTTGTAGTGTAGGAACCTGCCTCTGATTAGATTCTCACATAGATCTGTTGTGAGTTGAGAGAGAATGGTCATTTATTGTTCTGTTTCATGCCAACTTACTAGGATCTGCTAGTAGGACTTCCCAGTCAGAATTTAAAACTCCTAGTCCATTTACATTAGCAAATTTATCATATACTTATATATGGCTAAAACTCTAGGTTCTAATTACATTCATTGTAAAATATTAGAGTGCTTATTCAACTCATTTAAATAAAAGTTGGTTACAGTTTTATCTCTCAAGACTTTTTTATTCTGCTTGTGTTTTTTTGTGTCCTGCCTGCCTCAGTTTACTTTGCATGGAATATGTATATAACTCTAGTTTCTTGTAGCAATTTGTCTTTTTTTTTTTTAAAAATTGATATGTCATTTACATTTTTATCTCATAGCACTATAAAATTCTTCTGAAATTATTTTTACTTGACTAACTCCAGCCAACACACACATTTTAGACCAATTCCCAGTGACTTACAGGTAATATTTTATTAGAAAATATATTTTTGGTCTTCAAGAACTCAAGAATGAATAGTTTAGCTCAGTATCTACAGTGAAAAAACATAATCTGCACCTTATAGGAGGAAGGGGAAGAAGTTATACACATATTTTCATTCTTATTATTTATTTTTTTGAGCTTATGGTGTCTTGTGTTGGTGAGTGGTTAGAAAGTTTAGGTAACCAGGGGCAGGACAAAGGGATTTTCAATCTTGAACACCTAGGGTGATTTTTATTTGCAATGGAATAAGTAAAAAAAAAAAAGCTCAGTCTTTTTCTTGGTGCATGGTAGATCCTTTCTTGCCTTGAATCCACTTTTGAACAAGGAAGAAAATGGGTACCTGAATGGATGTGCAAGTGGATGTATGGGTGTTAGATACTGTTTTTCTAACGGAGCATGGCTAGGACATTGACTTGGAAGTATAAAAATATTTGATGTGCAGAATTATTTCATATAACAGAAAATGCTATCATTACAAGCTCTGGTAAATTTTGAATAGAATCTAAGCTTTATATTAGTTCCTTTTGGTTTTGTAATTTAGATTTTGATATTTTGTTCTCTTTTTTTTTGTAAGAATAGTAGCAAATGTAGACATAGTTTCTTTGTGCTTTAGATAAGCCAGGAAGTTAGTAAATGTTAGAAATTTATCCCTGAGAAATTTTTATAAAGAAGATCTTTAAAAGATACAGTTTAGATAATATTTCTGTCCATGTATCTGTAGCTAGATAAATGAATAAGCAGGAATAATCAGGAGTATACAACTGATAGTGATTTGGGCTTCAGATTATAAGGATTTTTTTGTTTAACATTACTGTAGTACGTTGAGCTTTAATTCCTTTCACTGAGTATCTCTGAGAATACCTGATTTGAGATCTGCAGTATTTAAACTGGTTATCTAATTTTGTAACAATCTCCATCTCCTCTTATTCTTATGTAAGCCTAAGAATTCTGCTGGGCCACATGGCTCTTGTTAGAAGTTGGACAAGGTCTTACAACCTTGTGTATGATCAATGTTGACGATAGAGAGCACCCCAGCATGCTCTCTCTTATTGGTGAAGTGAGCATGATAATAGAGCATTTTTCCTGTTCATTACACTTTGGTTTTACCTGAGATGTGCAGCTAGCACACTGGGTGTAGTTTCACTCTCTCCCTGTACCTTAGTTATAACTATCAATGATGAAAAGAATGGAAAGCTAAGGTTATGATTCTACTTGAGGTATTAATAAGTACCTGTATTTCTTTTATAGGGTTAGGGGAACCAGGTGAGTTGATACTGTAAGTAGACAAAGATCCATAGTTAGGCAGTTGAGACCAGCTGTTAAAGGAAAAAGCGTTTGATAAAGAATAAAGTAATAAATGGTCTAATTTTAGAATTTTGATTCTAGTATTTAAATGTAACCTATAATTTTGATAACTGATAATCCATTTGGATAAATGAAAATTGAAATGTCTTGTGACTGGTGTGTTCTTTACTGAAGTAATTTAGTAGTTTCACTATTTGGATACAGTTTAAGGTACTTTAGGTAAACTTATTAAATACTTACTGATATAATTACATAAAAGGCATAGTATGTACCATTGTATAGTTCCATTTTTAGAATATATTATCAGTATGTTTTCCTGTGTTCACAGTTGTTGACTGAGTATTTTTAATTGCTTTCTGTAAGCCAATTGAGTTGTTTCTTACATGGTTATCTTTTAAAGATGTTTTGTGGCATGCCATTTAAGAAAATAAAAATGTCAAAACTCTTGGATTCTATGTATGTACTCTATGGACTACTTTGACAGAGTACGTTTTTGAATGTAACAAGATAAGTCAACTTGAGTGGTAATATATTTTGGGAAATCAGCTCACTACAAATGGTGACTGTAAACATTGTACTGTAAATGCTTGGTAGTTTTCCCCCAATAAAAAAAAAAAACAACTCTTGGATTTATGAGACAATAGGAAAAGTATTTTTAGTTTGTTATTTATTAATAAATTTTTTCCTAAACAATTAAGTGATGATTTCCTTTGTATATATTTTAGGTTTAAAAACCAGAAATATTTTTTGAAATATTTCCTAATACTTAAGGAGCCTGTTTTAAAATTTGGATGTTAACATAAGCATATTGGTTGATTATTTTTAAATTTGAAGTGAAAATGATATTTTTAAAGATACAGTAGATAACTCAATTTATTAGAAAGTAAAAATCAGTTTAAGACAGCTTAAATTAGTTTTAGTTTTTAAGTACAAAAGGAAATAGATGTTTGGGAGTTTCAGCTAATGTGCCAGTACTGCCTAGTACCACAATCATGGTATTCCCCTATTAGTGGTCATGTTTGATATATAGTGCATATTTGGTATAAGATGTATGGGGTAGCATCTGTGCTGTTAGAATTCATAGCTTCAAATGGCCTTGTCTCTTATCATTCTTACACACATAAAAATAGTATAGATTATTTATTACTCTTAAAGTTGAGGTTTTTCTGTCTTAACAGTTTTTCACATTTAGTAGACCTAACATGAATTGTGGAAATTGAGAATCCTCATTCAGTTTACTTATCCTGGAAAAGCTTAAGATGAAATTTATAACATAAAATTTGATGAAATGTTAGTGATTCTTTGTTAACAGGGGATAGCAGTCATATTCAAGTCATGAGGATTAGAATACTGACTAGTCCAGCTCTGTGCTTGCAGTTTTTCTCACTCCACTCGAAGATCGTATTCTATTAGGATCACTAAAACAACAAGAAGGAATAAACAGTGGCCTGTTGTTGGTGAAATACTTCTGTCTTTAAGAGCTTTGATTTTTCACGCAGCTCATTTTCACCAAGTATTGAACTCTAAATTGGTGTTGCTTTTTGTTTCAGCATCAAAGCTGGACGACTCCTCTCCTGCATTCCGTATCAGCTGTATACCAAGCAGTCCAATGTGCAGAAAGGTCTCAACTTTAATCCTGTGGGCAAACCTGAGGATCCGGTGCCAGGTCCAAGCAATATAGCCAAACAGTTCAACAACAGGGTGTAAGTTTGTCTAGTTTGGGAATACTACAAAGCTGGTTTTTAGCAGTGAGTACAGCCCATTCTCTGCTGAAGACATATTTTTATGATGAAAATTTCATAAATGTAACAAGTTTTTCCAGTCATACTAGATTCTCATGTTATACTAATGGATCTTAAATTATTAGATTTTTTTTCATGGATTTTCATGAAAGTAATTATTTCCTAAGTAATTTTTTATAGAACGTTGCTTTCCCAAAAACTGAATTAACTGCACAAGCTATACTTTTGTTGTATGCCATGCATAGACAATTCAAGAAAATGTTAACATTTCTAGGTTATTTTTGAAAAATTCAAAATTCATAACTATAGTTCTAAATTTGTAAATATTTTATCTCAAGGAGTGTAGTTGGTGAAATTTGACTGTAGAATTAGGAGTGAATCTAGACTTTATTTCATGTAGCTGATTTTTAAAAAATACATTGATTTAAGCTTTAATTGTGATAATCCTACGTAAATTAGCTTCACAGTTAATTGGTGTGTTGCCTTAACTTGTATATCAGGTGGTTCATTATCATTAGCCTTCTCCTTATTTATTAAATTGCTTGCTTTGGGAATTGGATATATTTTTTCCAGAAGACCAAGAGTCTAATTAACCTGGGAGGATCCGATACCACTACTTTCTGTAATTTTTGTTGTTATCATTTGTTATTTAACTTTTACTCATTTATAAGCATATTCAGGGGTTTTTTATGTTACCTAAAACTTTTAATTTTCTTAATGTAATGTCAAGGTGTACAACATATAATACCATAAAACCTTTTCACAAAATACATAGCTTTATCTTTTTTTTCCTTGCCCTCAGTAATAAGAGTAGAAAATAGATATATGCTTTCTCAAATTCTTCTTTGTGACCATTTTCAGAAAAAATATACCTATTAGATTTTACTTTTTAAATACATTTATGGCATTGCTTAAGAAATGTATATCTACCAGTGGTATTTCCAGTATATTTAATAGCTACTTTGCGAATGTCCATTTGTCTAGGCTGAGAGACTATAATACAAGAAGAATGTATATTGACTATTTATTTTCTTGCCAGTATATGCATTTCTGTTGCATGTGTTGCTGTTATGCATGTAAAGAATCTTAATGTTTTTGGCAAAGAAAACAAGATGTAAGACTTTTCTGACTTACATCACTTTGGTTGTTTTCTGAGTTTTTTTTTTTTTTTTTTTGGTATGTTCAGTACATTTGTAAATTTCTTTGAAATGTTCTTAATGTAATTTTTTGTTCCCTTGCTTTCTCTTTATCTCAAGGAGCAGACTTTCTCTGACAAATTAGGTTTTCTTTTTTCTTCTTTTAACCATTTCCAGTTTGTCATCTTTTTCCCTTTCACTGGTGTGGTCATATGTGAGGATTGGATCTACTCAGAGTTGCCTGTCATGCTCCATGAGACGGTTAGCCAGAGCCCAAGCCAACCCAGAAATGGGTGGTAATGTTTAGCTTCTGACTCATGTGACTTTTTTGTGTAGTCAGACTGTAATTACTAATAAACCAAGTTGTTATTAGAATGAGAGACTTTAGGCAAAACTTGGTAATTTCACCTGTACCCTGGTACTATGTATGGCATCCTTCATCCTGTGCGTGAGCTGTAATTAGATTGATGCTGTGGACATTTCCAAGTAAAATGAATTACTGCTCTGTAATTCAGGGTTTTGTTTTTGTTACTTAGATGATTCTTATGAATGCAAATTTTGTCTTTATTACAAAGCATTACTAAACAAACATCTAGAGGAGCCAGGGTGTGAATTTAGCATGATATTTGTTATAGGTCCTGCATTTATAATCCGGTCATCAGGAAACTTGGTCCAGATTGCCTTGGACCACGCTGGCATCTAAATATGCTTTTCTTAGAAATGAAATGTCATTTCCCTTGTCAGTAGGGCAAGTCCTCATTTTTCTCATTATAAATTTTATTGAATAACCCCCTTATGTTTCTAGATACAAATTTTACTGAATTACTCCCACATATTGACCTGGTTCTTACTTTTTATCTACTTCTGCAGCAGTCAGCTCCATTAATGGGTTAATCAATATAGTCTGAGGTTTTTTTCCTGACTGAAACTAACTGGCCTCACAACTTTGATCCCTTTGTAACAGTATTGGATTTAAAGTGTTTTATAGTTTCCTACATAAAACTAAAAGTAAAACTAGGAGTAAGAATTCAAATAAAGTTTTTAATCCATTTTTATCGAAGTTATTCATGTTAATTCAGCAAATATTTTTTGACTCTGTAGTAAATGCCAAGCACTGTGCTTCAGAACTGGGCATTTAGAGCTTATAGATTCTGGTTAATTTTTTTGTGGAAAAGTAATTGAAAAGTTTTTTTGGTTTTTCTTCAACAATAAAGATTCCACTGTATTTCTTTTTTGTGACTATCTGAAATGAAAATTCTTTAAAAACCTAAAAGGCTATTATTCTAGAATTTTTCTAGTTACCTTGCTACTTTGTTTTAGTGAAGAATTATCTTTTGTCGGGATAGACAATATGAAGTATGAAGTATGTGGTTTAATTTTTAGTTTTTGAAAAGGGGAATATCAAAATGTGTGCCACTAAGAAAATGTTTAAATGCAAAAACTGTTTTAGCCTAAACATCAGACCTTATTAACTTAAGTTTTTTTTCCTACTTTAGAAATCACATAATTAAAAAGATTGAGACAGAAAATGAAGTCAAAGTCAATGGAATGAACAGTTGGAATGAAGAAGATGCAAATAATGATTTTAGTTTTGTGGATCTGGAGCAGACCTTTCCAGGAAGGAAACAAAACGGAGTTCCGCGTCCCAGAGGCAGCACTGCTATTTTTAATGGACACACTCTTAGCTCTAATGGTGCCTTAAAGACACAGGATTCCTTGGTGCCCCTGGGCAACAGTATTGCCAATAGGCTTTCTCCAGATTCTGCTCAGGAGGAGGAGAAGGCTGAGAAGAGTAGCACTGACTTTAGAGACTGCACTTTGCAGCAGTTGCAGCAAAGCACCAGAAACACAGATGCTTTGCGGAATCCACACAGAACTAATTCTTTCTCATTATTGTCTTTGCACAGTAACACTAAAATCAATGGTGCTCACCACTCCACTGTTCAGGGGCCTTCAAGCACAAAAAGCACTTCCTCAGTACCTACTCCTAGCAAGGCAGTACCTTCAGTGCCATCCAAACCTTCAGATTGCAGTTTTATTTCAGACTTCTATGCTCATTCAAGACTGCATCACATATCAATGTGGAAGTGTGAATTGACTGAGTTTGTCAATACCCTACAAAGACAAAGTAGTGGTATCTTTCCAGGAAGGGAAAAGTTAAAAAAAATGAAAACAGGCAGGTCTGCACTTGTTGTAACTGACACAGGTAGATACTAAAATTGTTTTCTTAAGAAACAGTCATGCTTGATCATTTTGTTCTTATGTTATTGGTATTCTGATCAATACTAAGTTCTTCTAAGTCTCTAGGAATGTCAGGTTATATAAATTACAGTAAGTATAATTATAGAAAACATTCTTATTTATTAAAATATTTTTTAAACAATTAGAGTTAGTTGTGGCTAACTGAAAATTTTTAGGTAATTTAAACAGTGACATGGTTGGGATTCTGAGCATTCATTCCTCATGTAGACTTTTATCAGTTGTTGAATTTTGAACTGTGTAAATTTAATATATATTTAGTGCTTAAACTCCTGTAAGAATGAAATTGGTTTGGTAAGAGTGACTGTTAATTTCTAGAAGTTTGCATCATAATGATTTTTAAATAATTGGAGATATAGCATTAAAATGACAAAAATTACAGTGATAAACTTCTAATACGAGTAAGTATTTTCACATCTAAGTAGATTGGTTAATTGTACTTTGGTTATTAGTATTTTCCTTGTCATCAAAAACAAATGCATGCAACAATAGCAGGCTACATTTCTGTGCCAGTCATCATAAATTAGTATCTGGTTTGAAGTTTTAGTTGCTATTGCAGATTATAGGGTTTTTTTTAGGGGGAGAGATCTCAGAGGTTATCTAGTATTACCCTTTAACTTATAGCTATGGAGGCTGAGATACAGAAAGAAGCTGTGGTTCTGTTCTAGAAAATGAAAGAGTCTCTCCTCTTGGGTTTTCTGTTATATTTTATTGTGTTTGTATTCCTGTGTGTTTTAGTCAAAAAATACTTTTGGTATTTGTGAAATATTTCAGAATAATGTTGTAGGTATTGGATTATCCTTACATTATATCTTGGCCTTGGAATCGGAAGGTCATTTATTATAATTGTGAGTGCTTCAAAGAACTATTATGAATTAGTTTCATAAATGGGAATAAAATGAGAAGTTTTGGTATTGTATGGAAGCATTTGGTAGATACTTGGTTTGTGCATTCTGTACTACAATGTTTAAAACCCTTATTTTGAGTTGTTTATGTTTATAGAATACTTTTTAAATATACATTTATACAGCAGAATTGTGATTAAGATTTATTTTATAAATAATTTCTTGAGGTAATGTAGAAGGTAGCAAGGAAGTACTTGGCTTTGGAGTTAGATGGCTTAGCCTGAATCCCAATCCTGGCTCTGTCACTCTCACTCTGCAGGACCATGGGCAAGTTATTGCACCTTTCTGAGCCTCAGTTTCCTCTCTGCAGAGGAGTGATATATAGTCAATCATGTTTCGCCTCATGGGGTGGTGAGCTTAAGAAAAAAAGAACAAACGTTCAGTGCCTTGAACATTGTAAGAACTAGATAAATGCTATCATAGTCACGATTTGGTAAATGGAGTGGTCCAAAACCTTTAGGGGGTAAGGCTAAGTTTTTAGAAGCCTGTTATGAAGACTATCCCTTAGTACTAATATTCTTAAACCTATCTGAGGAAAACGCTTTGATGAAATCAGAACTTTTTATAAGCTCAGGGTTATTTCTTGTGTATCTTGGAGGACTAGGGGAGAAGGATAAGAAGGAGATTGATAATGGAGGAAAACTCTAGTTTTGTGTGTATTAGGGTTAAAATAACCTTAATGAATCTGTGTAGCTCAGGTGATTAGAAGTCGTTGTCTATAGGAGAGGACATTCACCTTTATCTCCTTAAATGTGTGGCGTATGTGCTTCAGAGCTGATTTTTAGTAGTATTTAATGGCATAAGGAGAAAAAATTCCTTTTGCATAAAGATTTTTGTTTTATGGACAATTTTTAAAGTATATCTACATAGAACAGCAGCATGGTAATCTGAAGATTCTGAAATCAGACTTCTTGGGATTGAATCACATCTCAGGCACTTAGTAATAGGCTGTGTGAGTTAAACAAGTTATTAATCTGCAAAATGGGGATAATATCTACCTCATAGTGTTGCGAGAATTTAAATAAATTAACATGTAAACTTATGACAATGACACCTATGAAGCACTGAATAATAGTAGCTAATCTTATTGTTATTTTATCAAGGAGTGGTTATAAACTGCATGGAGTAATGATCTTCAGAAGTTAGCTTCACATAATTAAATGTATGAAAATACCTTCATACATTAATAAAATAATCACAGAAATAATTTTAAGATAAGTTTTGATAAACTATTTTAATTGACAATTATTAGAACATAGGCTAGGAAAACATGGTATCCTCACTGTTTATTTATCTATCTATCATCTGTCTTTCTGTCTATCTCATCTATCTAGCTGCTTTTCACTGTTGACCAGAATTCCACAATTGCTTTAAAATTATGTTAGGAAACTAAATTTATATCTCTGAATTACTTTTAGAGCTAAAGAAACTTAAATTTGGCTTGTGTTGAGGTAGTAGAAATAATCTAGTAGATTCTTTACTTTTTAAGACTCTATCCTACTTGTAAGCATCTTTTAAATATTTCTAAAATTAACTAGACCTAATTTTTTAATGTTAAAAATTAGTTTGGGGTTTGAATACTCTCTTTTTCCTTCTAGGAAATATGTCAGTATTGAGTTCACCCAGACATCAGAGCTGTATAATGCATGTTGATATGGATTGCTTCTTTGTATCAGTGGGTATACGAAATAGACCAGATCTCAAAGGTCTGTATTCTTGTTTATGTTTTTAAGAAAATTGATACATGGTTATAAATATATATTCAAAGGGGTCACAAAATCTTTTAACAAGTATTTATTCTGATTTTACTTGGGAAAATCTGCTTGCTTCTGAATTTTCTGTACTCCATTATCAAGAAAGGTGTAGGGAAATTAGAAAATTTTTCCTTCTTCCTATAGAGGTCAAGTCTTAAGGGGAGAATATTCATCTTCAGCTGAAGGATATGTTATTGATGACTAATATAGGCAGGGACCCATGTTGGGCAGTTTCTGTATTTTTATCTGTATTCTTACTTTGTTAATGGAATTTTATGGTGGCCTATATGTTTGAGACTTGGGTCACTATACTTTCTTAAAGAACTTGATTAATCGTCCTGATGCAGGTGAACATCCTTCCTTTTTTATTGTAGGATAACTTTGAATTATTGAATATCACTAAAATATGTTGTCCCTCTTGGCAGTCTTTGTTTTAATGAAATTTCAGATATTTGTGAGCTAGTCAATACTTTTTAAAATATTCTGGGTTTTTCAGTAGTTATCTCTAGAGATAACTATTAGCATTTTCTTCTGAGAGTCAGTTCTTCCCTTAAGTGAAAAATAATTGTAGCACAGAAGCTGCTGGATTAAAACCAGGACTTTATTTTATATGAGAGGTTGCTACTCCAGCTCCAAAAGTTTTTAAATGTTTTAAGTAACTGATTTTCATAGAGTAACTTTGTAATGCATTGTTGGTTTTTTTTGGTCCTCACAGCAAATACATTCAGTAAATGTATATGAATTATCCATGCTATTGCTTTACAAGGTTATGGTTATCTTGTTACTTATCACACACACAAAAGAAAATGATACATGAAAGTAACTTTATAACTAAAGCAAAAACTGATGGATTGTATATGTTTGATGGTCAGATTGTGATTCCTATGCATATATATTTAGTTTTTCTTGCTATAAAATTAATAAGTATAAATGTTAACCCTACTGTTATGATACCAGAAATGTTAAAAAATCGATATATATTTACTGTTTTTCTTTCTTTCCCCACCTCTCTAATCTGAATCTAGTATCAGAGTTGCCTGTTTTCTACTATAAAAAATAACACAAAACCATGGAAAGCTAAATGACAGTGCTACTTTTAGGTTGAATAAATGTATCAAAATTGTTATAAATAGTTTACTTTTTTGGAGGTGCTAAGAAACTTAGATGATGTTTGCATAGTGATTAATTTTAACTATGAGCTTCTTTAAAGATTAATGTCTAAATAAAGCTAAAGAAAAAATGTCATAATTTAAAAATCATTGGAAAAATTTTCTTTTACATGTTGTTAACATCCCTGTACTCAGATGTAGAAATAATTTAATCTTTTCCTCACAGGAAAACCAGTGGCTGTTACAAGTAACAGAGGCACAGGAAGGGCACCTTTCCGTCCTGGCACTAACCCCCTGCTGGAATGGCAGTACTACCAGAATAAACTCCTGAAAGGCAGAGCAGGTACAAATGAGCTCCCTTTGAAGTCTTAAAGCTCCTGTGGGCAACTGTATTATACTGTTGGTACTGCTGTCATAGAAGTGAAAACAGTAATAATAATTAGCTTTTTCGTTTAAGAGTTTTAAGGATATTATGATATCTTAAAGCAAAATGAGAATATAATAGAAATGACTGGCTTATAGGTACTCTTTGTTGGATGGAATGGTGATATTTTCCTGGAACAGGAAGTGAAGAATGTTTTAAAAGATGTGATTAATTTGCTTTGTATAAGATTAGATTGGAGATGAAAACTATGGATATCATTTTATAGAAGCCTCTGCCTAACTTGAGAATTAATTACTAGTCATTTTGTCATTATGTCACTGTAAAGGCACTGAAGTTTGTGTTGCTCAAGATTTGTATGAGGAAGTGGAATAAGAAAGAGAACTTTAATTTGTTGGAATAAGAATGTAAACACCAGTAATCATTTCAGTACTTTTACTGAACCTATTTTATATGAGAAGCAACATGTTTTTTCCTCTCATGACTTTTTACATTTTGGATATCAATAAGCAAAAATTGTAAGTTATACTAATTATACCACTTAAGAGTTTTGTGTATCTATTACTTTTTCCCCCTGAGTTAAATTTGCTGATAAATGTTTGCTTAGAAATTAATTCTTTGATACAGATCAGTTTCCTCATGGATGTCTTGCAAAGCCAAAAGAAAATTTTTTTAAATTAGTCTTTCAGAAAAATAGTAATCAGAAACTAGTCAGAAGTTAGATATACAGTGAAATGGAAGACACGCAGTTTGGTTTTATCCCAGTTACTTCATTTCCCTTGTTATAAAACCTTGGACATTTTTTAAAAAATAACTCCAGTGAAATTAAGACAAGAGGAAAGCCAGTGGACATCTCTGAGGACCTTTTTTTGGGATTATAGTCTTTGTTGGCTCTAATTATCTATATGGTATAAATACAAAAGAAAATAATTGTTGATACATAATTTATGCTTTTGTATACATATATTTTCCAAGTTTTCCAAAGGTTTTTTTGGTCTTTAAATCTTTTCAGAGACTTTTGAGATTCTAGAATTTGTGTCATGAGTAGATCTTGGGGTAGCTGTTATTGAACTGGTTGAGATTTAGTTGTATTGTGGTATGGGGTAGTTTCTTAAGTGTTGGTAGTTTGGTTTTGTGGTAGGTTGGTTTTTCTTTTTGTAGTTTCTATGTGGTAGTAAAAAGATAAAATCTTTAAGTTTGAAAACAAGAAATAAATAGCTTAAGGAAGTACACAATACTTGTCACATACTGGGCACTTAGTAAATACTGAATGAATGTTGAAAGAACAAAAATACCATGTGTACAGATGCGGTAGGGTCTCCTAGTTACTCAGTGCTCGGTTTCTGGGTTGTGTTTGTTATACATGTCCTGATATCAGCAGTCAACATCTAGAATTTTGACCTTGGCAAGCATGCGTTCTTAGGAGCAGCAGAGAGCTAGTCCTCTTTTGTCTTTCCTTTCATCACAAACAATCTGACCATAAATGGTTTATTAACAGAATACTGTTATTGGTTACTTGTCTTCATCAATTTAGCCACCAGATTTTTTAGAACATTTTGATGACCACAGCATCTTTACATCTAGATTTGGGTGGTAAACCAGAAGATACATTTTAGGAGAAATATTTAAATTTTACTTGCCATTGAAAATGGTCAAACATAGATTTTCCTTTCGCAAGAATAGGTGAATATCTTGCTTTGTATTTTATACTCTTGCTTTAACTTGATGTCATTCACTTTTATATCCTAAGCCTTTGACCCATTAGGAGCTCACCAAAATCTTTGCTACATATAAAGTGAACAGATTGTTCTTTATTGTAAAATTTGATTACAACTAAGCTTGTGCTCAGAATTTTTTTCAGTGCCTTTGTTCCTCTTTCCTTGTTATTCCCTGATCTTTCTTTCTCTGGGTCATTATTAATAGGCATGGCACCAAATATAAAAATATTGAAGATCAATGTAGGAATTAGAATCTTTGGCTTTTGTGCACTATCCTTTAAATAAAATCAGTTCTCATGTTTTGGATTATATATCTGGTGAAGTATTAGAACAAATAGCATCTTTAGTCCTTTTTAAAACTTTAGTTTCTTAGTCATCATATTAAAAAGCTCTTTAATTAGACCAGAATAACCAGGGGATCTCATCCATCCATGACTTCCTTTGGAAGATGCTTTCTGAGCAATACTCAGTAGTGACACTTCTCATTTATGATCTCATTGTTTGGAACCATTTATGCTCCAAGTTTCATGGTTGGGGCCTTTTACCCCTTCCTGGATTCCCAGGGTGCAGATGTTTTCTATCCCTTCAACAACTTCAGTTTTCATTCTAAAGAACAACAGTTTTTAAATTCGTGTTAGTCATAGATTTATTCTCAGCGATTTCTTTTTCACAGACTTGGGTCCTGGCCTCTGATTTCTCCAACCGTTCCTCCACATTCTCCATGTGCCCGTCTAGTTTGTCAAGTTTTGATGAGCAGTTCTCTACTTTGCCCTCCAGTGAGGACAGTGTGTCCCTGCATTTCCCTGAATCTCACATGAAGCAACTCACTCCGCTCGTGGAGGGACCCACGCACTCTGCTGCACTGTGGAACAGGTCAGCCAGCCCAGTGAAGAGGAACACGATGGTGCTGCCTCTCAGGCCAGGGCATTGGGGGCGCATGGACCACAGAGACTGTTCTTACCGCAAGCATAGTTTTCTGTAATTTCCAATCTTAGGTTAACTAGCCCTTCAGATATCAAAGTCACATAACTCTCCAATTTTTAAGGCATAACTCATGGTTATACCTTTAAAAGGCAGCTGGTTGTGGTGGTTCAAGCTTCAACACTCCTTTTTTGGGGTCTAGTAGCACCCTCTGTTGAACTGTGACACTGACAATCCTGAAATTCTTACAGATTTTCAGCTTAGATTTAGTGGACTATTAAAATTTATATTTAGTCTTTTAAGACCCTTCAGAAAGGGTAATCTGTTCTGCATTCTGTCTTTAATTTGTAATACTGTAGCATATGTTATTCACATTATGTCAAACCATAACTCACATTATATACTCTGCTGGTTTTTTTCTTTTGGTGCAAGTAGGATTTGACCCCATAAGATGCCAATCCTCAGAGTTTGAGTTGCATTTGTGCTGTGTGTGTATATGGGTGCTGAAATCCAGAAATGTTTGTAGGGGTTGCATAGTTAGGTAAAAGATGCTGATTTCTGGTCAAACCAGGGAGAGTTGTTTTTGCCCAGGAAGCCAGAAACTTTGCCATGTTTCTCTGGTAGTGCATTAACTTACCTGATTTTTCATGGAACGTTAAATGTAAGAGAAATGCTGAGGTTGTTAGTTATATATTGTTACTGTATACGCAAAATAGATTTGTCTAGAATTAGCTGAATTGCTGTATTTTGGTCTTGTTTTACTAATGGTATTTTTGTTTGTAATTGTGATATGGCTGAGACTGTGTTTTTAGAATGTGATGTTTTTTACAGTGTACTCATCTTGGAACCTAGTAGTATTATCCCAAGACACTTATGAGTGAAGTTGCGTTTTAATCTATTTCTCAATTACTAGTGAAACTAAAGGTGGTAAAGGAAGTAAAGTGGCATGCAGCCAGTAGGCTCTCTAGATTGTGTGCTTTTATATTCTTGTATATTAAGAGTTATTGGTGAACTGTACTATTTAGTCTAGAGTTGTGTTCTGTAAAGCAATTGATATTCTGATCGCACTTGAGTGTTTTTAATTGAATATGCATTGTTAAAGCAAAAGTAGAATTACCTGAAAGGGAAGTAATGTTGTGAAGCTCTTTTGCCTGTTATGTGTGTGTTTAAAAGCAAAAGCTTGACTTTAGGATGGAACCTCTTTATGGTATGTGACCTACTAAATTATTGTTAGATCAAATGGCTGGTAGGAATTTGATGTTTGTTGAACATGTTAATTAGCTTTAAGTTCTACAGATAGTTCTTTTAGGAAACAGCAAAGAACATTCAGAGAAATTTGTATTTTTCATTAACTTTTTCCCATTACAGAAAGGAGGGGGTTCACTCCCTGTTCAGTCTTCATCCTTGTCCACCTCCAAGGGACTGTGTGTTATAGGATATTTTATATTTATCTTTTGGTGTATTTTTAAAAAGTCTCCATTAAGATAGGACATTTGGAATTTATGATAAGTTTTTGACTGCTGATGACGAATGTAATAGAAGCAACCTATTTCTAGAGTTACAGAGTTTTCTTTTATTAAATATGGAGATAATACCAATAGCTATATTTGGAATTTACTAAACATTTATATATGAAAGAAATGGAAAACAAATATCTGGAGTAAAAGTTAAAATCAGTTTATAACATATAATCATTAAATTTTATTATTTTTAAAGCAGATATACCAGATTCATCTACGTGGGAGAATCAAGATTCTGCACAGATAAATGGAATCGATTCTGTTTTGTCAAAGGCTGAAATTGCATCTTGTAGTTATGAAGCCAGGTATGTAGCAGTTAAGTGTATTGTAATTCTTAGTGAATAATTTGGTTAATGATTTTTATATAATATTTTGATGTGGATTCAGATAGGCCAGTTAGGCCAATGATTTAAATATGTTACAGATGTGATATGGAAAGAAATATTTTTAGCCTTAATCCCTTCATTTACCCTCTCCCCTCCTAAACAAATCCTAGATAACTTTAAATAAATAACCTAATAGTTCCCTGATGAGAACCTGTAGGTCCTACAGTGGAAACCCAAAGAAATTGGGCATTGTTACTGTTATTTCTTTCAAAGCAGTAAATTAAAGAATTAGATTTTTTTGAATGGAAGAAGACCTTAATATTTATCTACAATAATATATTTTTTTTTTGAGACAGGTTTTGCTTTTTTATCCAGACATAAGTGCAGTGGTGTGATCATGGCTCACTGCAACCTCAGACTCCTGGGCTCAAGTGATCCTCCCGCCTCAGCCTCCCAGGTAGCTGGGACTATAGATGCATGCCACCATGCCCAGCTAATTTTTCTAATTTTTTGTAGATACCGGGTCTTGCTATGTTGTTCAGGCTTGTCTTGAACTCTTGACCTCAAGTGATCCTCCTGCCTCAGCTTCCCAAAGTGCTAGGATTACAGGTGTGAGCCACCACCCCTGGCCTAGAGGAAGTAATAATTAATTTTAAGAAGTCTTTTTTTTTTTTTAAAGTCTTTCTTCTTTTCTTTTTTTTCTTTTTTCTTTTCTGGTAACCAACATAGACATTTTTGTCTTTACAACACAGTAAGCACTTTCACATTCTTGGCAAGTGTTATTCAATAATTACAAAAAGAAATAGTGTCTTCAATCAGTTACATTTTTCAGTCTTGATTCAAAGTTGGGGTTATTCAAGCAACTACAATCTGAACAAAACATATTTTAGCTCAATATCATCTTACCAGAATAGTTTGTTTAAAATTTTGGTAATTTATTAAAAGAATACTGAAGTAAAAAAGCATTATCCTCAAACATGCATAATTAGAAAATATTTTAAATTGTTTTCCTTTTGTGATATGTCAAAATTTTACTCCCAGGATAACTTTGCCTTTCACATTAACAGAATTACGTTTTAATCTTTTTTATTGTCAGTCGATAATGCAGCCAAGGAATTTAAACTTAATAAATGATAATTAAGTCAAAAAAACATTTGACTTTTTGTGCTACTATTTATTAGCACAGGCACTTTAGAGCTGAGTTTATGTTGTGCTCCATAGGGTAGTCTCTTTTCCCCACTGTTATTGAATGGTGGCTTGGGCTACTGGGGCTAGATGGTTGTGTTCAGTGTCTGGACACTAGGTGTGATGAAGCCCAGAAATACTCTGTCAGTCCTTGAGTTTTTCTAGTTGGTGAAATGAGAACTCCACCCTTGCCGTGCTGCCTCTACAGGGTCTGCCTTCATACCTAGTCTCCCCAAGATGAATGCGGACAGGGAATGTCAAGGCTACCTCGAGGGTAGAAGTGCCACCAGCTCCTGATGGCTTTGGACTCCAGGAGCCACAGTTGTATCTGGGCACTAGGCTTCTATTGGTTTTTGGATGGTGACTGTCAAGATTAATGCCTTACAAAATAATTGGGGTGACAATATGTGAGGACCAAATACTACATAGCAAGCCATGTAAGTGCCACTTAAATGGCAAATGTTTATTTTAAGGAAATGCATAAAGTGATAAAAATGAATTTGAGTGTAAATTGGAAAAAAAATCCCACAGCTGTGGGTTTTTGTCATTTCATTGTAATTTTCTATTTTCTAAAAGACTATTACTAATGAAAGTATTTAAAAAATAGTTTCTGGATACTTTTTTTGTGGCTATTCAACAAGCATATTTCCCTTAGGTGAGAAAATTTTTTAAACAAGTATAATTAATAATTGTATCAGAAGAATGTTTCTGACATTGGAGTGGGAATGGTCATTCCCGTTTTATACATTGGTGAGTTTTCAATAGACATAACCTAATAATGGGGCCAGCAAAGGATGGTATGTGAATATGGATGGTAGAAATCATGTATATGTAGGTCACAGTATGCATTACTATTGGTAATTTAACTCATACTTACTGTAAAGAACAAGCTTTCTACATAAGAAGTGAGAAGGTAGATATGTGGATGAACAGGTAATGATACACAGATACCCTAGCATCATAGATTTTTTTTAAGATCAAATAATTTTTAAATCTCTATTTTCACATACTTTTGTAGGGACCCTTTACTGTTCTTATTTAATAGTGATATGGATGTCTTTTAGAAAGTTGAATGGATAGTGACAGTGGTTTGATGGTAATTTTTTTTATATTGTCTAATCTAGCACCAAATACAATTGTCTGAGCAAAGAGTATTTCCAGAAAGAATATGTCCTATGCGCTTTAAACCTTGAATGAACTATTTTTGAAGCATACACTGATGAAGTCTTGGTTATCCTGCATGGGATTTTAGCTGCAAGGACTAGTCATAGTAATGAAGAGTCACTTCAGACTTTTTTGTAATTGTCTTTACTTATTTAGTTTCTATGAAACAAATCTAATTTCCCAACCATCAACTCAAGATGCTTTGCTTCCCTTAGTTATGTGAAGCCTCTTAGATTTTCCTTTTTATCTAGTGGCTCTTAAACATTTCTTTCTGGGAAATGTGCATGAGTACATAAGTGAATGTACTATATTTTTATGAGTAATGTGCCTCTGAAAATTTTTGTGTAAATGACAATTTTGGAAATGATATTATTTTAAAATATTAAGAACATGGTATATTCATAGGAATTACATAACACATTATTGTAAAAAGGAATAACTACCTTTAATAAGCTTAGCTTTTACATGCTAAACCTATATATCTGGTACTATTATTCCTTGAAGTTTATCCTTTTCAATACTAGACCTTTTTTCGGCTTTAATTATTTTTGATAACTTTTCTAAACTATGTATGTGTATATATATATGTCTAAACTATTTTATATACATACACACACGCACACATACGCACACTTCTGGGTCAGTAAAACAAGGCCTGTTAACTATAAGTCATCTTGTGCTAGGACAGGGCTGGGTCGTCCTCAGGAATAGCATGAGGTCTGTTTTATTTACTGTCTTATACCAAGCACCTCACAAAATGCCTGAGACCTAAGAATTGTTTACCATTCTGTTTGTCAGTCATTAATTTCTTTACTGTCATTTTTCCTTCCTATTAGACTTTTCTCATCTAGGGACTTAGCAGTGAGACAGTTTATTATTATTTTTGTGTACACAAAATGCATGTACACAAAATTTTTTGCATTTACCTCTGAGTGACTTGGAGGACTCTTCCTTCTTGGCTCTCAATGGTGGTCTGAATGCTGGGCGGGTCCCAGAGGCCTCTGAGTAATTGAAGACTATTTGTATATATGTTTCTTAAAACAGAGCACACCTCCACATTATGAAAGCAGTTAGTAAATATTTACTGATGAATGTATAGAATAATCATCATATGTAACTTGGTAAAACATTGCTTTATTATTTTGCTTGTGTTTTTACTATAATATTTTTTCTTGATTCTTTACAGAGTGATAAAATGGAATTTTACTAATTATGTATAATTCCATAATTATAGTTTTGTGCTGAATGCTCCAAATATCAAAGGTAATGTGGGGCATTGAGACAGTAGATTTAAAATTTACCATTTTCAATCAGGTCCCTCAAAGTTCTGGAACCCTGGCTCCTGCCCAGAGTGATGTCCTACCATATACAGTGCTGTTGGCATCTCAGCCACTGTGGAGCCACATCAGCAGCATGGAATTGGTCAATTGGGAATTGGGTGGTAATAGGATGAGTACATTTTGTCTGTTTGTCACATAGCACTGTTTTGTATAGTTATTTTGTTTATATTCTTTGTCTTTGGGGGATGAACCCTGGCCAAACGGTGCCATGCATTCGGGGAAGAAATCCTCTTTGGACAGCACATTCCTGCTCTGTGGTGGTTGTGGTATCACCAGCATATGGCATGCTGGCATCTCTGCAAAGGGGCCAGAGGTCTGAGTCTTAGGAGAAAGCTTCAGATACAGACAAGAGCCAAACCTGGTCTTTTAGTAACATATTTGGCACACCTACACTTATTTACACTAATCAGACAATTGTGTGATTTTCCTTTGGGGGAAAATCCTGTACGTTTTCTTAATGCCTGTATTTAGCCCCTAATGAGAATGGAGTTAAATGGAAATTGTAAATTAGTGGCATGGGGAAATATCGGCATATTTGATATTTGATTTTGGATTTAAAACTTCCTGGTATAACCTCCATTGTGTTTTCTCTCTCCAGACAAGTTGGCGTTAAAAATGGAATGTTTTTTGGGTACGCTAAACAGTTATGTCCTAATCTTCAAGCTGTTCCATATGATTTTCATGCATATAAGGAAGTTGCACGAACAATGTATGAAACATTAGCAAGGTATGGTTCGTAATATAGTCATTTTTGTGTCTGTTCTTTTTTTTATTTTATTTTTTTAAAAGACAAGGTCTCCCTCTATAGCACAGGTTGGAGTGCAGTGGTGCAGTCATAGCTCACTGTGTCCTTAGACTCCTGGGCTCAAGTGATCCTCTTGCTTCAGCCTCTCCCAAGTAGCTGGGACTACAGGTTTGTGTGCCATCGTGCCCAGCTAATTTTTCTTTCTTCTTCTCTTTTTTTTTTTTTAGAGACTATGTTTACCAGGCTGGTCATGATCTCCTGGCCTCAAGTGATCCTCTCACCTCAGCCTCCCAGAGTGCTGGGATTATAGGCTAGTCTACTACTTTTATCTAATGTTAAAGATAGTCTAGTTTTCCTTAGGATTGTCAGGTTACTTTGGCTAGACTTTTCTGTCTCTCAGGAAACCTCCTCAGCATCCCAGTTTGAGGGTCTTTTTTGTTTGGGCAGTTTGCAGTTAGCTCAATCGCAAGGGACATTTTTGCATTGCCAGAATTGTTCTGGTGCTTCCTGATGCTGATGTAAGATCTAATTATTAGCCTGCATAACTTCTAAGTCAGTGGTTCAGTGGTTCTGATTTTTTCCCAGTTTTTTCCCATAGGTCCATGTTGATGAAGGATTGGAATTTTTTAACCTGATTATTCTCTTGTATTACATTTGAATTATAGTTTTGTTCAAAATTAGAACTGATGGGTTGATAATGAATAGAGACATTTAAAAACATTTATCTTAAGATAGGTATGCCAAAAGTTTAGTTTAAAAGTTAGTCTTTAGTAATAGTTTTAAAATGGTTGATTAATTGGCTTGAGAAAGTGAGATTAATTTTGAAAATATTTACAGTGTAGCTATATTTAATATTAAGTCAAAATTTAAAAAAAATATATGGCAGGCTATGTATGCTCTAAAGCAGGGGTCAGCATAGGTTCTCTGAAAAGGGCCAGATAGAGTCTCTGTCACAACTACTTAGCCCTGCTTTATGAAGCGAAAGCAGCCACAAATAATACAAATGAATGGGCATGGTTGTGTTCCAGAGAAAATGTATTTACCCAAACAGGCATCTGGGTGTTAGGCCAAGGTTTATCGACCCCCTGGGCTGTATTGTTGTATTCCAAGAGACAGACTTCTTGCCTTCTTTTCACCCCTGCCTCTTCTTTCGTATGCTTTATTTGGAATAGCAGGATCCATTAAGTACAAATGACTGCTAGGTACTGCTAGTCTGAGAAAGGAATAATGTCCAACCCTGCCCCGTAGGAGCTTACGTTAGTAAGAGAGAGAAAATATAAAGGAACAGATTAAGTTATCTGGCTTCAGGATGTAGGGTTGAGTGCCGAATGATAAGCCAGTTATTATATAATCCCAGTTGTCCCTTAGATCTCAAATACAGGAATGTGGGTACTACCAAGTAGAAAGTACATTCTGTTCCAAAGCTGAGGTCATGGTCACATCCAGATGAGGGCTAGGAATGGTGACTGAGCTGAGTGGTGGTGCTGCTCTGTTCTGGGTATCCAGACCTGGACCACACCAGCAGCCCAAACCCCAGGTGAGGAGAATGTGAGGGAAGCTATGACACGTGCTCAGACACAGAGCCCCGATAGACTCTCAGTCTGGAGACCATTTCAGTGGCATGTTTCTGTTCTTAGGGGGAAAAAATCACAGTGTTATTCTCCTGCTACCCTTTGGAAATCCTCTCAGCATCATATTCTCCCTGCCTCAGGGCACCTTTCACTTTGAAGCAAAATTCTTCATATCAGGCATACCTTTCTGTACTTAAAAATTTCACCCTTATTTAAGCATAAACAAAACATACTCATTTCTTGAATAGAGGTATTACTTTTTCATAGAGATAATAATCTGATCTGTAACCTACAGTAAGGTCTAGGTGAGAGATGAGGCCTGGCATTCCTAGTATGTACTACCTGGTGGACTATTGAAGACACATTTTTGATCCTGAGGATTCTTTTGTTGCCTCCCGTTTCTGGTCCAATTCTGTTTTTGTGGTTTCATAGTCCTGTTTAATGAGCATTGGAGCCACATAGCAACTCTTGTATTCCTTTTTCTCTCCTTTAGCTAATTAAAACAAGTCCTTTATGTAGGTAGATCTCATATAAGGTGATTTAAAAAATGTTTCCCCATACAGGGAGTGTAAGGGAGATTCTCTTAGGCAGTAGGGGTGACTGGCCATCCTAGGCCTGCTAAGTGAATGCTATGTAATTGTGGTAGCTTTGTTTTAGGAGAGCAGCAATTACTTATTTGAGTGATATGTCTAGTTTTACTGTTCCTTAAAGGAGTCTTATAAACCATGTTTGAAAATTGTTTAGATTAAATGTTTTGACAGTTCAAATTCTCCTACTCCTTTTCAACTATTCAGAGGTTTACAAAGATATTCTCAGTATGGAAAAACTGAGATGATAATCTGTGCTGTATTTTTTTGGTAGTTAATAGTGAGAAAGAGAACATGCTAATTTAACTTTGCAGTTAAAAGTTTGATGACTTCATGATAGCACTTTGGCCAATTCTAAATGCTAATTTTTTTTAGTGTTTTAAACCTTGTGAGGAAATGTTGATGAAAGATACCATAAGAAGACTTTATTTTGCAACATTTGTTTACCAGATGATGGCAGAGGCTGTAATTCATTGCCTTTGCTTTGTGTTGATAGCTATACTCATAACATCGAAGCTGTCAGTTGTGACGAAGCCCTAGTAGACATCACCGAGATCCTTGCTGAGACCAGACTTACTCCTGAGGAGTTTGCAAGTGCTGTTCGTATGGAAATCAAAGACCAGACGAAGTGTGCTGCCTCTGTTGGTATTGGTTAGTATCTTGCTTGTCTTTACTCAGAAGAGTTGTTTGGGATCCTTGAATATCACTTAATTTTAAGGAGTTTTTATTTGTATTAGCTTACTCTTACTTCCAAAACAGTTTTAGCATTGCTTGCAATTGTGTGATATATGAGATATATCAGTATTGGAAATGTAAGTAAATGGTTGATAATATCTTTGTAGGAAACAAGTTGGAATAATGTTGTTCTTCAAAAATGGGGAAAGTTGAATTCAACATTTTTAAACAATGGGTTTTCTTTCTTTTCAAAAGTGAGCAGAAGCTATATTTAAAGCAGGGTTGGGTGTGGTATTTGGAGGAAGGGGTTGAGTATGAGTCTTGTTACTCAGTGACTGTACTTCAGCTTCTTGGAATGTGCAGCATTCCTGTCTTTACTCTGAATTCTAGAAGTCACCCCGATTGACAAGTACTCTCAGTGTCTGTCCACCCCTTGTCCATTGTCTTTAAGTCTTGCACTTGGTTTCCCCAGCTGCTCCCAACAGCTATCCTTGTTTGGTTGACTCTTCCAGCTGGAACTCTGTCATACCTAGGCTTCCCTGAGTCACCTCTTCCTTTCTGAACTTATTCAATACCTTGTGCCAACATATACCCCTTTTCTTGCCATTCTCTTAAATGGAGCCAGTTTGTCCCTGTCATACTCTGTATATCACAGGCTTGAGAGGTAAACTTCTCTTAGCTTGCCATTGTCACTTGCAACTGTTATTCTTCCATTCTCATTTAAAAACCCTTCTTCCTCTGAAGTTCCCTGTCCTTTGTACCCATGGGATTTGTAGAGGTGACTGATTAATGACACAGAAAAGCTAATACTATTGAAAGGAGAATTTGCTGCTTCCATATCCTGTGAAGATGGGGTACTAACTCCACTCAGGTCTGCTGAGGAATTGCTGGGATGGTCAGGAGGTGGAAGCAGGAGTGGGGATGTAGGGTGGGGGGAGGCAGGCAGGACAGAGGAAATGGCTTAATTAAGATTGGCCAGTTTGAGTAATCTGGCAGGCTTCTGGGCTATAGGCCTGGTCTCTAGTTGCCTGGTCTCTGACCCTGGGATGCTTTAGGGCAGGGAAAGTATTAGCTTGGTGTGTGAGAGTTTGGTAAGGAGGTGGTCAGGGGTGGCTGGCTTAGGAGAGGTGCACTTACAAGTGAGCAGTAGCCTCCTATCTTTAGGAATTAGTTAGCCCTGAGAGGGCAGTCTCTCCCCAGCCAGCAAGATTTTTAAGATGCCAAAACATTATAACATATAGAAAATAAAACATGGTTGATATATTCCCAGCATCCCTATGGTTACTGACTAACCTATCTTTTTACTCCCTGCTGTTGGCCCACAGATCCTTCTCAACATTTCAGTTAGGACTTAACCTTCTGTGTTCCAGTATTAGCCACAGTTTAAGTTTTTTTGTTTTTAATTGTATTTATTTTTAAATTTATAAGTGATAATATGAATACATTCTTTTAAGTTCAAGCATATAATTAAAGCTAAAAATCTCACTTGATATTTCCACTCCTCAGTTCCTTCCCCTTCCCCAAAACTCATCACTTTTATAATTTTGGTGTGACTTTCTAGAACTTTTTCATCATGAATCTCTATATTTGCCCTAGGAAAATACATAGGTTTTATATAAGTCTTCCATAAACCAAGATACTTCCTTGGTGTAAGTCTTCCCTGATGTCTGGAGACTTGATTCTTCACGGAGAACGCTCCCCTTGCCCCCAAGCTCCACAAATCCCTGACCCTTCCTGGTTCCCAGTAGCCTTTTCCCTGACCTGTGTTTGTGGCCCATGCACAAATCCATTGGCCCTCACTGCCCATTTCCATCTGTGTCCTGAAGACTCTCCTGCCCTCTGTTCCTGCTACACATGTTCTGGTCCTTGGGGTTTGTGTTTTCCCCAGTCCGGTGCACTCTTTTGTCCTCCTTTTCCTACGTAGCCTGGATCCTGTGGTTGGGAATGTGAACTGCTTTCTGATCATTGCCTTCAGTTCCCACAGACCCCTGCTCCTAAGTCCAGTATTGCTTTCTCTATTCCTGCATCTGGGGAGATGTTGAAATGGCACTTGTTTAAGAGAAACTTCTGTCAAGCAACTATGCTGGTTATAATCTGGAATACTTAACAAAATTTCACTAGTTTTACACCTTGTTTGAAATAATCAAAACTATATATTATTTATTTTCATTATTTTTAGAAATTTGATAGGTAACCTATCTGTAGATATCTTTGTTAGGAAACTTAAAAACTAATTGTGAATTTTTCTTGACCAGCTTTTTTTTTCCTTTGTAATTTTATAGGTTCTAATATTCTCCTGGCTAGAATGGCAACTAGAAAAGCAAAACCAGATGGGCAATACCACTTAAAACCAGAAGAAGTAGATGATTTTATCAGAGGTCAGCTAGTTACTAATCTACCAGGTAAATACAAATCTTTTTTTAAAACTTTGATGTATTATAGGTATTTATAAGTGCTTGTCATCGTTCTATGATGTGGAACTTTTCCCAAACATGAATATTTAAAAAAAAAATTAATCTGTTATTTGGAGTTCTGCATTGAATATCCCCTCATGATTTATCAAGACCTTAATGTTACATTTTAGTTTTACTTCTAACTGGCTTTACTGTAAGTATTTCTCAAGTAGCAAGATCAAGGATTCTAAGAAATAATTTTAAAGGGAATATGATGAAATTGACTTGTGGTCCTTTAAACAAATCATAATTAAAATACTGTTTTTCTAAGGCAAAGATAAAGTTTTGAGACTCACTTCTCCTATTTGTAAAATCTTGCTGCAGTACTAGTGACAGTTTTCTAAGTTTAGTAAGCAAATTTTTTTTTTTTTTTGAGACAGAGTCTCGCTGTGTTGCCCGGGCTAGAGTGCCGTGGCGTCAGCCTAGCTCACAGCAACCTCAAACTCCTGGGCTCAAGCGATCCTTCTGCCTCAGCCTCCCGAGTAGCTGGGACTACAGGCATGCGCCACCATGCCCGGCTAATTTTTT
>CAUYRT010022663.1:0-20501 GCA_963574885.1 Lepilemur ruficaudatus
GGCATAGGTATACCAAGGACTTTTCCTTAAGAGATCCCCTGGGTATTAAGGTCTGTGACATAACGTTCGTAGAGCTTGATTAGTGCTTGGAGACGAGAAGACTTAATAGATACAGTGTATTGGAATTATGTAGTATATATAAGTAAATGCAGGCTGGGCGCGGTGGCTCATGCCTGTAATCCTAGCACTCTGGGAGGCCGAGGCGGGCGGATTGCTCAAGGTCAGTAGTTCGAAACCAACCTGAGCAAGAGTGAGATGCCTGTCTCTACTATAAATAGAAAGAAATTAATTGGACAACTAAAGATATATATAGAAAAAATGAGCTGGGCATGGTGGCGCATGCCTGTAGTCCCAGCCATTCGGGAGGCTGAGGCAGAAGGATTGCCTGAGCCCAGGAGTTTGAGGTTGCTGTGAGCTAGGCTGATGCCACGGCACTCACTCTAGCCCGGGCAACAGAGTGAGACTCTGTCTCAAAAAAAAAAAAAAAAAAAAAAAAAAGTAAATGCATATACACCATGGTAGGAAACAAAATTGCATAGCATAGGAATCCAGCATTTCTTTATAAAAGAAAGTCTGTGAGGTTCGACTGAACAGAAGGCCTATCTGAGGAAAAAATTGATCCCTCAGAGAGATGGATTTCTTGCTTCCTAAAGTAAGAAAGCTGTGGACCTCAATCAAGAATCACAGGCTTCATAAAGAAGCTTGAGGAGGTTAACTTTTGTTGGTCCTAGACTCTGGAAAGGCTAGTATTTTAAATAGGAATTTCTCATTTTATTACCAGGATCTTTTTATTTGTGTTTGGATCTTGTATGTCATTTGATAAAAGAGAATTTCCTGGCTCAGGTCTTAAATACGGTTCTGATTGCTAAGGATGCTGCTTAAACATTTGCACTTGTGCGGAGCAAATACCCAGGCAAAGCCAGGAGCTAGTTTCTGGGCCCATATTGTGAACACCTGTTTATGCATTAAATAAACACAAATATTCTAGGGACAGTAAATGTAGTAGGGAAACGCTGGGAATGGAGTCCAGAAAATATTTCAATGTCTTCTCCAGGTATGAAATTAAAGTTGTTTTCTCTAATGGAACTTTCATTGTGACTAGAAAGTGGATATAGCATCTTTTAAAAGGACAGGAACAGGAGAAAAAGAAAGGTACCAGAAAGTGTGTATAATTTGCAGATACGATGCTTTAGAATAAACCTCTACATAAAAATTACAGTTCGGGTCATATCTCGGTATGTGGTGTTGGGACGTCTGTGATTTTTAAAGAAATTATGAATGATGTTTTCAGAGACCCTTATTAGAGACACAGCTATTAGACTTATGAGGGTAAAGGGCATGGCCCACTTCCTAAGAGGCCTCCAGAGTGAGCTTGCAACACAGCCTGGCCAACAGGGAGAAGGATTTTCACGTGGGTCGGACCCTGCGCCGGACTACAGTTCCCGTCGTGCCCCTAGCCCCTCAATTCGGCTCCGCCCCTCGCCCGCTGTGGCTCCCGGTGAGCGCAGGCGCACTGCGCTCTGTCACCGTGGGCTGCAGAGGTTGGGCGGGGCTCTGGGGCGCCCGCGGGACAGTGCCGCCCTCCCACTGCTCCTTCAGGCTTCTCTTCGGAAGGTTAACCTCGAATGAGGAACGAGCGGGGAGGGGAAGGAGGGGCTGCGGCGGCACGGGCACAGCCCGCCGGGCCCGGGGCTGGGGGCGGCGAGGTCACGTAACGGCTGCTCCGGCGTCTGGCCGGGCAGGGGGCGCCCGCCCCGGCAGCCCGAGCTCTCCTGCGCGCGCCGCGGCTCGGAAACGGTTACCGGCTAGTAAACAACAGCTGCGCGCGCACCGCATCAGCTGGCGCCGGGATCCCGCACCTGCGACCTCCTCCTCCCCCTCATCCCCGCTGCTCCTCCTGCCCAGCCAGGGCCAGCCTGCGTGGCCGTCTCCTCTTCTGCTGAGAGCCTCGGAAGAACGGCGAGGGGCTGACCTGCGCCGGGGCCGGGGTAGGGGAGAAAGCGTCTCCCGGCAAAGGGGTGGCCCGTCCTGTCACACGCAGGAGAAACCTAGCGAGCCGACCAGGCTCAGTGGACTAGCAACGACCTGCCACGACCCTGACCTGCAGTTTGAGGTGTCTTGATCTGCTAGCCTCCTTCTCCCAGATCCCAGGGACCTTTCTGCCAGGAGAAAAGCAGGCGGGGAGAAAAGCAGGCGGCCACCCCCGCACACCTCTCGGAGGCAGGAATCCGGTCTGCCTCTGCATCCCTCTCTGCTCACCCTTCTCTCCTCATTCCCCTCGGTCTAGTAGTGTGGGTTATTTTTCCTGTTATGCATGCGCACCTTTCCCACCAGACCCAAGTGGATTATCGACCTCAAAAACATCGGGTGGCTCTACACACACCTCCTCCCAGCCAGACCTGTGAGGTATTCACCTGATACACAACAGGTGGCCGGGCTTACACCTTTTCGCAATCTGACCCACGCTATATTCACCTGATAAGGGTGGGCTGCACGCACTTTGCTCAACTAGAACCGTGGGACGCTCACCAGATAAAGGATTGACTACCTCAGCAGGAACCTGGGGGTTGAGGGAGGGAGGCTTTACCAGCCGCCTTGAGGCCATGGCACTGAGCCCTCAACCTTGGACCAGGGGAGATAGCTAGCTAGCTCTCCGTTCCGAAGGAAAGAAGTCACACATGATTGGCGTCGTTTTGTCTTGTTTTTTCCCCCTTTAAAAAATATTTGTCACCTATTGCTGGTGCACTTTTCAGGATAGCCGGCTTGAATTCTGAGTAGAAGAATTCTTATTTGGGGCTTTTTGTGTAGTGTGAATTAAGGTAATTGAGGTGTTTTTTTTTTAAGTTATCTTTTATTTTTACAATCAAAAGTAGCTAGCGTAGGAGGAAGATTTTGCGAGGTTTCCCATTTTTTCTTTGTCCTTAAAAAGAAAAATGCATCCTCCAGAAACCACCACCAAGATGGCTTCAGTTCGATTCATGGTGACACCAACAAAGATCGATGACATTCCAGGTTTGTCAGACACCAGCCCGGACCTCAGCTCTCGATCTAGTTCTCGAGTAAGATTTAGCTCTCGGGAAAGTGTGCCTGAAACAAGCCGTAGTGAGCCCATGAGTGAAATGTCTGGGGCCACCACTTCACTGGCAACTGTTGCGCTGGATCCACCCAGTGACCGGACTTCTAACCCCCAGGATGTTACCGAGGGTAAGTAGACACACAGACAACAGGATACTTTCATTACTGGCTGACTTATCCAGGATGACCATCTACTGGGAGATGGTTTTCCCATTTTACATAATCATTAGGAACCAAGGCACTTCTGCTTAGGAACCCTTTGGCATACTGGTTAGCATAGTTGGTCTTTGCAGTAGTCATTTGGTATTGTGGGAAAGTGTATGTTGACTTCCTCATTTTTGCCTTCTGAGAATTGCTTTTTTTTTTTAATTTCAGAATATGGGGGTGCAAACGTTTTGGTTACATGAATTACTTTTGTACAGTTTGAGTCAAGTTATAAGTGTGTCCATCACCCAGATAGTGTGCATTGTACCTGTTAGGTGTGAATTTATCCATCCCCTCCTCCCTTCTCCCACCTGCTTGATTTCCATTGAATTTTACTACCTTATGTAAAAAACGTGAGTGTTGATCATTTAGTTCCAATTTAATAGTGAGCCTTCTTAGAATTGAAATGAGTCTTTGGTTAAGGATGAGTATCAAAGGATATTATTGTTTTTCAGCACAGAGAATCCTGCATTTTAAAATTTAGTAGGTTGGTTATGTGTTCTCTAACCGACTGGCTATTTCAGTCTTCTTTTAAGGCCAGTTACAAGGAGTAGTCATTGATTCTATCTTAGTAGCTTTCCACCAAAGACTTCAGATGTGTATGGCAGAATTCTTTGAAATTTATATTTTCATAGACAGTAGACTCAAGTAGCAAAGCTCACTCAGGATGATGACGGGCAGGTCTAATGTGCCATTCTGTCAAATGGAGGAGTTCTAAAGAGGCTTTTAGGGCCCAGTTCCCACATCGTTATTCACTCTGAGCTTGAGATGGGATACCTTGAGTACTGAGTCTTTGTAGTTAGCATGTAGCACACAATACACTCCTGGCCCACATTCACCACTGCAGATCTTTAGCTTCCTAAACCAGTTTGTGTCAGCTGGCTTGGGGGAGAGAGCAAAGAGAAAAGGGGGAGGTCATAACATTTTTTGGACTCTGAAATAAAAAAGTTTGAAAATTTCTGTATTGCTTTATATATTTAGTTTATGCTGTGTTCTAACTAATGTAGTCTTTTAGTAATAAAAATTTCCCTTAAGAATCTTAAAGACTGTTAAAATGATATTCTACCTAAGTTTGAAAACCATAGCCTCAGTCACTGACTTGTGAAAGCGAGACTCGCTTATCATTTTCCGGTGTCAGGAAATATTGTTCCTCCTAACCTGAAGGGTTCAGGAAACCAGAATGATTTTAGTTCCTTAATTCAGTTTGTGTTTTTAATGTCTAGAAATAAGGTAGATTTAGTAAAGTTTATAGTCTTTGAATTCACTCATCCTTGACTAATAATCATTGGTTCTTTTATGTAGATATTACAGATTGGTTCCCACACTTAAGTGTTTTCAATTTCTTAACAAATTTTACACTGTTATGTAAACTGTTAAAATTATAGTATGAAATCAAAAATAACTTATAATTTCCTCTTCCTTCAAATTCTAAATTGTAGTTTTTATTCATTATACTGTATTTAGTTTGTAAAAAATTAGGAAAAGACTATACCCATTAATTTTTTTATGTTGTAATTGTCATTAGGTTAAGTTATAGTTAAGTGTTGTTAGACTTGTGACTTACATATTATAGAATTGTATTTTTACTCTTTTAAAAAGTGGACTTATTTCAGTAATGTATTACACTTGCAGAACAGTATCCTTGTCCAGGCTGCTGTTCTTATTTTACCTTTAAGCATTCTTTACAGTCTAGAGTGGTATAGTTTTACACTATAAGGATAAAACTGGGGACATGTCTAGGTAAAACATATGTTGTTTATGTGGGTACAGAAGTTAAAGCTTGGCTTTCTTATAACACATTCCTTACTTAATGTTAAAATACTCTCTGGTATCCAGATGAAAGGGAAATTAATAGCACAGCCATTAAAGAGCACTTTCCCCTATTCTTGTGGAGCTAGCTTCCTGCTTTCCTAGTGACCTACTTTTTCTCTTATTTCTATATTTTAAAAAATTCTTTTTTTTTTTTTTTTTTTAGAGACAGAGTCTCACTGTGTTGCCCGGGCTACAGTGAGTGCCGTGCTCACAGCAACCTCAAACTCCTGGGCTCAAGCAATCCTCTGCCTCAGCCTCCCAAGTGGCTGGGACTACAGGCATGTGCCACCATGCCCGGCTAATTTTTTCTATATATTTTTAGTTTGGCCAATTAATTTCTTTATGTTTATAGTAGAGACGGGGTCTCGCTCTTGCTCAGACTGGTTTCAAACTCCTGACCTAGAGCGATCCGCACGCCTCGGCCTCCCAGAGTGCTAGGATTACAGGTGTGAGCCACCGTGCCCGGCCTAAAAAATTCTTATAATAACTGCCATTACATGATATATTTTCCCCACCATTAGAGGGACTTGGTTAGAAACATTACCTTTGGCTTCATAGTATGTGGACGCCCTTGTTAGAGTTAGATGTAGATTTTCAAAAGATACTATTGTCAAGAAAGTCGGGGACCTAATGTTAATATAATACACATTTCTCTTTAGGCTGGCTTTAGTGTCGGAAAACAACTACTTCCTCTCCTACAATTGACTGTGTCCTTAAGTTCATGGTATATTTCAAAATTATGTTTGGTATTTTAATATTTACAACTCTTAATTTTTTTTGCCCTTTCTACATCTTTCTTTGGTTGTGATTTTATATGGTTATGTGATTTTAATATGATTCTCCTTTCCCCACAGTTCCTCCAACATTTCTTCCTGGAGAGAAACTTCCCACCTGAAGTTTCTTTTCTTGTCATTTGCCTTTTACTCATATCACACAAACAAGGGGTGACACATGAAGTTTTAAATACTGTTTCTATCTGTGTTTTAATTTTTTCTACTATTGGCTTTCTGAGTAGATAATTATCTTTCTGCTATAAAGGAATTTGTCTTTCATTTTTGCAAGGCTCTGTTTGAATTTATAGGACTATCCAGTTGGTTAAAATCAAGAATCTTAGCACTGTATTAGGTTTTGCATGAAGAATGCCTTAAAAATACACAAGCAACTCTGTAGAGTGGATACCTCTGTAAAGTGAGTTATGAAAATAGCATGGAGAGTGGGAATTTTCTTTTATTGAAAATTCAGAAGGGCATGTACAATTTTTTATATTTAGAATGTATCACTTTTGTAATAGCTTTGTGAGTTTTTTTTTTTTTTAATAGACATAACATATTAGAGCTGATGAGCTCTAGAATCTAATTCTGGTCAAACCTCATTTTAATAAATGAGGAAACTAAGGCTTATAGAGATGGTTATGCATAGCTCACATAGTAGCAAAGCCAAGATGGCAGCTCAGGCCTCCTGACTTCTTCAGTCTAACGCTCTCCCGAGTTATTTCGGCTAGGGCAGGCCTCCTGACTTCTATACAGTGCTCTTTCTTACATCATTTTGCCTCTGCCATGATGAATATTTTCTATATTTGCTTAATAACCATTTAGTTAATTCAAATTATTTAAAAAAATAATAATACCAAAAAGAGCAAGGAACATATTTGTATAAGTCTTATGTGGACCCTAATACACGTCAACCTTTTATAATTAAAAAAATACTCCCTGAGACTCTGATATGTATGAGGCACTCTAGTATGAATTGTAGGAAATATATAGGTAATCTATAGTTTCTGCTTTTGAGAGCTCATGGTATAGCAGTGAAAATGGCCAGAAAGCTTTATCCCTTCCTTCACCAGACATTATTATGAGCACTTATTAAAGCTCAGGCCTTGTGCTGGGTGTTAAAGATTTAGGACTAAGAATCCATTATCTGTTCTAAAGAAAGTTATGATCCAATAGAGAAAGCAAACAAAATTTTATATAAATGTAATGCTGTATGATATGGGCAACTATAGAAAATATAGCAAAGGAAAATGGTGAACTGAAGCACTGGAAGGCTTGATGAGGTAAAATATGGTGAAAGATGTAGAAGGATTAAAGACTGGTCAGATGGTTGAATGGTTTCAGAGATGGCACATTTCCCATATGATGTGGTCTAGTGTGTGAGTGTAGCCTTGGGAGTGGGCTTCTGAAGTGGAGAAGTAAAAGCCAGTTGAGTCAAGGAGGTCTGTACCAACTTTGAGGAGGCATATCAGTGAAACACAATGGGTGAACTTAGTTTGGATCCTAACATGAACAAAGTAACTGTAAAAGACTTTTGAGATAATTTGGAGAAATTTGAACATGTACATGGTATTAAATATTAAGGAATTGTTAATTTGCTTAGATATATGTATGACATTGTGGTAATGTAAAGAAAGCTCTTATCTGTAAAGATACATATTGGGCCAGGCATGGTGGCTCATGCCTATAATCCCAGCACTTTGTGAGGCCAAGCAAGGTGGGAGGATTGCTTGAACCCAGAAGTTTGAGACCAGTCTGGGTTCATAGCGAGACCCCATCTCTGCAAAAAAAGTTTAAAAAAAAATTTGCCAGGCATGATGGCCCTCGCCTATAGTCCTTGCTACTCGGGAGCCAGGAGAATTGCTTGAGCCCAGGAATTATGTGCTGTGCTGAACTATTATCTCGCCACTGTACTTCAGCCTAGGCCCTGGAGCTAGACCCTGTCTCAAATAAAGAAGTAAGTAAGTAGGTAAATTATCAGTGATTAGTACAGGGATTGCCTTAACTTCTTGTCTTTGATCATCTCATGTCCTCACTGAGTCTTTCCACTGTGACCCCAAATTCTTTTCCTCTGAGTGGCATGTTTCTTGATTCCAGAGTCTCATAAATTTTGATACTACCTTTACTGGAATGTAAGGAAACATAAAAAGAGAAGGCACTCTTGGAAACCTGGGAACCTTAGGAAAGTCATGTTTTCCCATCTTAAGGCTGTTAGAATGAGGGAAATGTTCTAATGGTGATAGTTAAGGCAATTTATAATGACCTATGAAGACAGTATTGTGCTGTAAGCTTTTGGATCATGGCTATTTCTTTTTTTGCCCCTTGTGTCTAATATATACTTCTGGACTACCAAGAACTTTGTGCAGATTCTAAAAAGGCACCCCTTTGTGCCCTGAGCCATGACTAAGTTCATGACTTCATTGGATTTCAAGCTGGATTTCAGCTCTGCTCTCCTTGCCCTTTTGGCCTGATGCCTTTGTGCATAATCTGCACAACTGCACCTGGTGGGGTTGTTGATTCAGAATAACGCAAATTATATTAAGTTTTTGGTGATGTGTGATTCTTAGCAGCAGGTATGAAAGTTTTGATAGCTGTATGGTAGGAATTATGAAAGCATTTTATTTTGTGAATGTTGAAACAATGTATTATTTTAATGAAGTTCTGTAAATTGTACAAGTGAATGGAAAAACCAGAAGATACTCTCTTAAAACCCTGAGATTAGTACTTTGGTGTATTTTATAGAATCTCTGCAGTTACATTTGAAGGTATGAGCACAGAATTGCAGAATATACAACAAATACATTCACACATACACAGCACCTTGCCTTAACTGCAAAAGTACAATAGATGCTTAATAGGAAATTTTATTACCATATTTTCTCAGTTCTAAGGTGTGTATATTTGCCTACTTTTAACATTTCTGATATTCCAGCGCATTTTACTTTTGAAGAATTTTTAAGTTACTGTTAAATCATTGGTGAAACTTACAGCTAACAAAATTTCAGGATCAATTCAATATTGTAAATAAGTCAATCTGAGGGCTATACAAAACCTTCAATTTTGAGTTATCTTTGGATGTCTTAACTGAAAAAAATGTAATGGCTGTAGTTTTTTTCGTCTTAAATTTGCAGAGTTTCTGCTTTTTTGTTTTTTAGAGACAGGTTCTCACTGTGTCACCCAGGCTTGAAATTGCTATAGTGGGCTATAGCTCACTGCAGCCTTGAACTCCTGGGCTCATGCCATCCTCCCACCTCAGCCTCCCAAGTAGGTAGGACTACAGGTGCATGCCACCATGCCTGGCTAATTTTTTTATTTTTGTAGAGATGGGCTCTTGCTATATTGCCAAGGCAGGTCTCAAACTCCTGGCCTCAAGTGATCCTTCCATCTTGGCCTCTCAAAGTACTGGGATTATAGGCTTGAGCCACTTCACCCAGCTAAAATTGCAATTTTTGTAGTTGAAAAGTACAGAAATAAAAAAACAAAAGCCATATTATTAGGAAATGACAAGTATCTTTAGGTCTTAATCCTAATTTTAGTCTTTTTTTTTTTTTTAATTTCCTGTTATTTGAGCTCAGAGCTGGGTTTTAGTCTCCAGTTTCCTAGCTCAATTAACCAGTGGCAGCTTTTGGTTTGCCTTTTTTATTACTGTACTGCTAATCCTTGTTACATTTCTAGTGGCTTTGAGAAATCCATGCAAAAAATTCAATTGATAGATAGCATTGCTCTGTTTACAGTCATAACCGTTTAGTAAATAATTTTAATTTTTGGCAAAGTGGTACCGGAATTTCCCCTGTTTTACCAGACAGGTCTATTTTTACTTTGGGGTAAAGCTATTTATTTTTCTTATTGCTAGTTCAAAAAAAAAAACACTAATAAGTTAACTCTTTCTAAAATTTTTTATTTTTAATTATGGGTATGTGATAGTTGTATGTATTTACAGGATATGTGTTGTTAAAAACTCTTTTGTATACATGTACATTTTCACTTTGAGGAGCTATGAGAAATTGAATCCAACCAAAATTTACCTTTATTCTATTTTGAGAACATTTGCATTTATCATATTTAAACTTTTTTTTTTTTACAGCCAGAAATAATACTTATTTTCACAACTGGCTAATTTACATCCTAAAATGCATGCAAAAGATTATGCTCTGTTGATTTATTTTTTTCTATTTTAGCAGTCTGCTACATTTCAAATAAAATTTTAAGAATTGATAAAATATAGAGAAAGATTCTTCCCTGACTATTAGATAAGGATCTTTCCCCTCCTTAATCCATTTTGATGTTTTTTCATTTAAAAAAAGTCATTTTCTTCTATGCTAAGATGAAATTTTTCCTACCTGGGAAAAAACTGAGGCTGATAAGGTTAAGTAACCTGATCAAGGTCATACTAGTAATAAACTGAAGAATAGTGATTTGAACACAGACATGTGTTATCCTAAAACCAGTATTTTTGTCATTACACTGTACTTTCTCTGATACACTAATAGAGGTTAGCCCTATTGAAACATTTATTAAGCTGCGATTATCTTATTAGAGAAAGCATAAAAGAAATGCAGGTTTTTTTTGAGACAGGGTCTCACTCAGTTGCTTGGGCTAGAGTGCCGTGGCGTCAGCCTAGCTCACAGCAACCTCAAACTCATGGGCTCAAGCAATCCTTCTGCCTCAGCCTCCCAGGTAGCTGGGACTACAGGCATGTGCCACCATGCCTGGCTAATTTTTTCTATATATTTCTAGTTGGCCAATTAATTTTTTTCTATTTATAATAGAGACGGGGTCTCGCTCTTGCTCAGGCTGGTTTCGAACTCCTGACTTTGAGAGATCCTCCCACCTCTGCCTCCCAGAATGCTAGGATTACAGGCGTGAGCCACTGCCCGGCCCACAAATGCAGTTTTTATGTTTTGTGGACATTGTTGCAATTATTTTGGCTGGCACTGGGAGCATGAGAGGAAGTGGTTAAAAAAAAGGTAATAAAACGACATGACCTCTCAGTAACTCAGATTCCGTGTTTCTAAAAGAAAATCTGGCATAACTGTGTATTTCATTGTCTTTTACGCAAATTATGTGCAAATGCCTACGGCAGCATAGTAGTGTTGAA
The DNA here is from genome assembly GCA_963574885.1 of Lepilemur ruficaudatus. NCBI lineage: Eukaryota > Metazoa > Chordata > Mammalia > Primates > Lepilemuridae > Lepilemur > Lepilemur ruficaudatus. Next base: position 10,960 of record CAUYRT010022663.1, read on the forward strand.
TTACATCAACAGTTATTGATTTAGTTATATTAGTCCGTCTGTCCTAAAGTTAATGAAGATGCATATTTTGATCCAAGTCTCAATAGATCTATTTTAAAATGGAGTTTTGTTTCAGGGGAGGAAAAAAAACCAGTGACTTATAAAAACACTTGTTGTATACCCCATCACCAGATCTGGAAAAATAGAAAAAAATAATAATAAAATAAAAACACTTGTTCTCTGAGGTGAAAATTAAATTAACAGGGAAATTTTGTTTTGGATTGTGTTTTCATTTTCCTTTCCTTACATTTTTAGAAATATGTCGTTAGTTTTGACAATATGTTGGTTAATGTTAGGTTTCTTTTTTACACACTGTTTTTATTTATTTATTTATTTTTATTTTTTTTTTGAGACAGAGTCTCACTCTGTTGCCCGAGCTGTAGAGTGTCGTGGCATCAGCCTAGCTCACAGCAACCTCAAACTCCTGGGCTCAAGCAATCCTCCTGCCTCAGCCTCCCGAGTAGCTGGGACTACAGACATGCGCCACCATGCCTGGCTAATTTTTTACATGTATTTTTAGTTGGCCAATTAATTTCTTTCTATTTATAGTAGACACGGGTCTTGCTCTTGCTCAGGCTGGTCTCGAACTCCTGACCTTGAGCTATCCACCCGCCTCAGCCTCCCAGAGTGCTAGGATTACAGGCGTGAGCCACCGCGCCCGGCCCATATATACACTGTTTTTATGTTGACTAGAAGCCCATTTTTAATCTAGTAAGTATTTCATAATAGAAGATTGATATGGCATACATCAGAAATGAAACCCTGGGTGAGTTACCGAATAGTCCATGCTCATAGCTGCTAGTGCTACCTCTTTGGTTGGTGATTCTTGGGCCCTATCCTACCTAGGCTGTAATGACATTAGACTAATGAAAGAGATGGCAGCCTTATATAAAGAATTGTGATATGGTGAAAGAGGTAACAGTGGAAGCTGAGGACTCTGAGTATTAAAGAGGCATTTAATAATACTTCCTTAAGTATCAATATTTGAGTCAGCAGCCAAATTGGCTGAAGTAGCTATCAAATTAGCTAGCCATCAACCATTCAACTGCATCCTCTCTGCAGTGAAGATTCACAGCTTTAGGTCCCCCAAAATGGGGACCTAAAGGTGATGGATTGTTGTGTTCTTAAGGTTCTTTCTTTGCTTATAGAGAATTGTACTTACAGTCCTAGTTTTATATTGCCTCTGCTTCTACAGTTAATTGGATAACAAAACTGTGAGGTCCTTGAGGGCAGGAACAGTTTCTTGCTCTCCATTTCATTCCTATTTCCTGGCCCTTAGTGGGCACTCAGATATTATTGAGTAATGATTTTTACTCATTGAATGATTTTTTTCAGCCTCAGTAAAGTATGAGATTTTCCTGATGCTTTCCTTTGGAAAACTCTTAGCCCTTCTTATGCTATAGTATTATGAATCCATCGGGAAATAATGTCTTTTACATATTTATTATCTTTCAGTTTTTAGTCCCAGAGTTCATTGTATATTCACCACTGATACCATTTCATAAAAATCCATTTTCATAGATAATTTCATATAATTTTGAGATTCAATTTCTTATAATTTTGAGATTTGGAAGTTTTAAGTAGTATGTCCTTACCATACGATGATAGTTGGTCTTTACCAAAGTAATTGATTCATTCATTTAATTCCTAATGTAATTGTATACATAGTAAGGCAAAATTTAGGATTTGTGATCATTTTTAATATTTTTAATATTTACTGTCTCAGAGGGATAAAGGGTTTGCTGAATATAATAAATAAATGTGTATATATCTCTTCTATTTAAGAATGAGAGTTTACCTTTCAGGCTCCAGCTATAGCAGTAACTCTAAGTAGTGAACTGCTTGCTCTCTTCTTGTAAGATGTTTACAACGTTCTCTAACACAGAACTGTTCAGAGTGTGGTATGCAAATAGTGCTAGCTATGACCTGTTATTACTTGTCTGTGAGGAGATAAGTTCAGAAGTTGAGAGCTGGGCGCGGAGGCTCATGGCTGTAATCTTAGCAACTTGAGAGGCTAAAGCTAAGGATTGCTTGAGGCTAGGAGTTCAGACCAGCCTAGGCAACATAGTGAGACTCTATCTCTAACAAAAAAAAAAAATAGAAGAAATAAGCCGGGCATGGTGGCATGTACCTGTAGTCCCAGCTACTCAGGAAACTGAGGCAGGAGGATTACTTGAGCCCAGGAGTTTGAGGGCAGTGAGCTGTGATTGTGCCACTGCACACCAGCCTGGGCTACGGAGTGAGACCACCTCTCTTAAAAAAAAAAAAAAAAGAAGAAATCGAGTTTTTAGAAACCTGCATAGAAGTTTGATAGAGCAACTTTATGTCTGTTGACTCTAATCACAAAAAATTGGGACTTATATTTGGCTTATCTTCAGTTCATTTTTCCAGTAATTCATTATTTTTTTACAAACTCATTAGCCCACAATGAATTGGAAATTTAAAGAAAAAGAGTCCTTTACTAGAGAAAATTTGCAAAGCACTGTTCTGAAACAATGGTTCACAGCCTTTTATATGTTTGCCTAACCTTCTGAATGATAACCACACTCAAGGAGAGGGGGGTGTGGGGTGTGGGGTGTGGGGTGATGTTTCCCTGTCAATGGCCCTCTGAAAGGTATCTAAATAGGAGTGGGGATGGGATTAGAGTCCTTCGTGCAAGTCTGGTATTTTTCTTAAGAAACGCTACTCTAACATATATGACCTCTTCCCTCTCTGCATATGTGAAGATAAGAAATTAAAAATTTTTATAAGTTTTATACTTGTTTAGAAGTTATATAATTCAGAAACTTTATTTTATTTTGAGATAGGATTTCACTCTGTTGCTCAGGCTAGAGTGTGGGGGCGTCATTATAGCTCACTGCAACCTCAAACTCCTGGGCTCAAGCAAGCTGCCTGCCTCAGCCTCCTGAGTAGCTAGGACTACAATTGCGCCCCACCATGCCCAGCTAATTTTTCTGTTTGTTTTTTTTTTTGGTAGAGACAAGGCTCTGCTTTTCCTTAGGCTGGTCTCAAACTGCCAGCCTCAAGCAATCCTCCCACCTTGGCCTCCCAAAGTGTTAGGATTACAGATGTGAGACACCTCACCTGGCATGCTAACTTTTTTTCTTAGCAGACATAATGTAGTCACAAATAAAGTGTTTTATTGAAACTAATTAGTAACATGAATATGATATTTGGCCTAATGCATAAAGCACTGTAGGAATAATGATATTATAAATGCCCCTTTAGCCCTGGTCTGGCCTGTATATATCTTTACTTTAAAATACCGTAAATTTTTTTAAAACTATAAAAATGTAGATATTTTATACCTGTATAATGACTCTCATTTCAAAGAACATTCAAGACTCTAAAATCAAAGTACAAGTAAAGTATTTATGCACCTCCCTATATTATATGTGAAACAGAATTTTACACTTTAGTGATTTTCTTTCTTTCTTTTTTTTTTTTTTTAATTTTTATTTTTTTGAGACAGAGTCTCACTCTGTTGCCCGGGCTAGAGTGCCGTGGCATCAGCCTAACTCACAGCAACCTCAAACTCCTGGGCTCAAGCAATTCTTCTGCCTCAGCCTCCTGAGTAGCTGAGACTACAGGCATGCACCACCATGCCCGGCTAATTTTTTTTATATAGATTTTTAGTTGTCCAGCTAACTTCTCTCTATTTTTTTTTTTTTCAGTAGAGACGGGGTCTTGCTCTTGCTCAGGCTGGTCTAAAGTTCCTGAGCTCAAAGGATCCACCCGCCTCAGCCTCCCAGAGGCTAGGATTACAGGTGTGAGCCACCGCGCCCAGCCAAGTGATTTTCTTCATACTCAGATCCAAAGATCTTTAGGTTTCAGTGAACTTCAATTCATTGTATTTTTTCCAACATTTTATTATGAAAATTTTTAAACATACAGAAAATTTGAAAGAATTGTATGGTGAACAGCTACTTATCCCCTAGATGCTAAAATTAACATTTTGTAATATTTGTTTTATCCCGTATTTATTCCTCTATTAATCGATCTATTTTTGAATCATTTCAAAGTAAGTTGCAGATATCAGTCTGCTTCACCCCTAAACAGTTCAGTATGCATATAATTTATGTGTTCTATATAATTTATAATGCACAATGTTTTTGAGATTCATCCATGTTGAATGTTTATCCTAGTGATGGATGGATTCATTCGGGCTCTTATGAATAAAGCTGGTATATACATATTTGTTTGAATTTTTTGTGAACTTATGGTTTTATTTCTCTTGGCTAAAAATATCTAGAAGAGAAATTGCTGGGTCATAGGTTAGATATGTTTTAGGTTTATAAAAAACTACCAAAACTCTTTCTAAAATGATAATGACATTTTCTACTTCTACCAACATTTGTCTCTATATCTCTGCCAACAATCTTTTAAATTGTTATTTTAATTTGTATTTCCCTAATGACCAATGATGTTGAGCACTTTTGCAAGTGCTTTTAGCTATTTGCATTATCTTCCTTTGTCAATTGTCTGTTTAAATCATTTGCCTGTTTTATATTGAGTTGTTTGTTGTTATTGAGTTGTAGGGGATTTTTATGTATTTTAGATACAAGTCCTTGGTCAGGTATATGTTTTGTGAATATTTTCTTCCAGTCTGTGACTTGCCTATTCATTTTCATAATGGTGTCAGTTCATTGTATTTTTTGAACATTTTTGAACATTTTATTATGAAAATTTTCCAACATAAAGTTAAAAGACTTTTACAGTGAACACCTGTACACCCACTACCCACATTCTATCATTAACATTTTATTATCCTTGTTCTTTCATGTATCTTCCATCTATTCTGTTATATGTATTTTATGGTAAATTGTAGACATCAATTCACTTCTCCCAAATATTTCAAAATACATATTTTTAATTAGTATTCAGTATTTGCAGATTTTCTCTTTTTGAGGTAAACTTTCATATAATGAAATGCACAAATTTTATGTGAACATTGTCTGAGTTTTGACAAATGTATGTCAAACCTGTGGAACCCTTTAGGATTCTATCAGGATGTAGAATATTAACATCACTCCAGGCAATTCTCATGCCCTGTGCCAGCTAATCTCCACCTCTATACCCCCAGAGGCAACCATGGTCCTGATTTTTTTGCACCATAGATAAGTTTTGCGTGTTCTAAAACCTTGTAACAGTGGATTCACATGTTATGTACTCTTTTGTTTAAAGCTTCTTTAACCTAGCATAATGTTTTTGAGATTCATTCCTGTTGTTAAACATATCATTCCTTTTTTATTCCTTTTTATTGTTGAATAGTCATCCTTTGTATGACTATATCTGTTTATTCATTCTCTTGTGGATGTACACCTGGGGTGTTTCCAGTTTAGGGATGTTGTGAATAAATTATGAACATTTTTGTACAAGTCCTTCTATAGGAATATATTTTCATTTTTAGGGATAAATACTTAGGAGTGGAATTGCCAGATTATGGGGAAAACGCCAGAACCTTTTCCACAATGGTAGTACTAATTTGCACCAACAGTGTATGAAAGTTCTTTTTGTTCCACATTGTCACCAGATTTGGTGTTGTTGGTCTTACTGATTTTCACCATCTTGGTGTGTAGTGGTACCTCATTGTGAGAGTTTATTATACTTTAAATAGCTATTATATCCCATCTTCTTTATCTAATCAGTCCTGATGCACATCACTCACACACCTCAGCTTTTCCCATTTTCCCCCAGCTTTTTCTGTTAGGCATTCTTAACAACAGAGGCCTTATATTACATCATCAACATGGAAATTGGAGAGTGGGTGAGTTAAAAGAAAAAAAAAGGAAATTAATGAATTAACACAGGGCTCAGTTTATTGAACTCCTTCGCTAAGTGCAGAGGTATGGACTCATACTCTATAGTTAAAGTCACGAACTGAGAATTTGATATAAGCAGTTATAACATATACTAAGAATTAAGTATGTTATTTTAAGTGTGTGCTAAAAGAAGAACTACACACTTCTTAATTAGAAGGATTTCCTTGGATTTTTCCTTTTTTTTTTTTTTTAACCCCCCTAAATGTTCTCCGGGATGGATTTTTTTTTCCTTTGAAACAAGACATTTAGCCTCTCTGTATAATACTAAATTTCTGAAGTCTTTCCTTTAAAAATATTTTGTTCTTTAGGCCAGGCATGGTGGCTCATGCCTGTAATCCTAGCACTCTGGAAGGCCAAGTTGGGAGGATTGCTTGAGGTCAGGAGTTCGAGACCAGCCTGAGCAAAAGTGAGACCCCCATCTCTACTAAAAATAGAAAGAAATTAGCTGGACAACTAAAAATCTATATAGGGAAAATTAGCCGGGCATGGTGGTACATGCCTATAGTCCAAACTACTCAGGAGGCTGAGGCAGTAGGATCGCTTGAGCCCAGGAGTTTGAGGTTGCCGTGAGCTAGGCTGACGCCACGGCACTCTAGCCCGGACAGCAGAGTGAGACTCTGTCTCAAAAAAAAAAAAAAAAAAAAATTTGTTCTTTTAAATGAATTTATACTTTTGGGAAAGTTAATTTCTCTTCTTGGATGTCTTGGTATACACTATATTGTCTAAAATTATGCCTTGTATAAAATATGTAGGTGTTCATTAAATAGTTGTTGAATGTTCCCACCTGACAGATAAGAAAAAACTTTTACTGATTTGTATGAGTTTTTTTCATATGCTTTGAAATAAAGCAACAACAGAAGCTTATAAATAGTGTATCTTTCATTTTCTAAGTGAACTGTTCCCTAGTCTTGCTTGTGTGAAATATGAGGGCAAAGGTTGAGATCATGACATGCACATAGGGATGGCAGTAACTTCAGTGAAGGAAGCATAAATGGGGAAGCACACAGTGGGCTGCAGTTCACTGGAAATTCTGCCCAGTCTCCAGCTTGTGGCGGCTCTGGGAAAGCAGCCTAAACAGTTCTTGAGGTTCTTCAGGTTAATAACAATAAGCAAGGGTGGAGTGCTTAATCCTTTTAAGTGAATGATAAACACTGTGGAAGGCGTGTCTTCAAACACCCAACTCCCTCGGGGCTGTAGGTCATGTGAGCTAAAGTACTTCCCGGATTCCCAGCCTCTGTCTCCTGTAGGTAGTGATCAGAGTCTGAAAGGCGGACAGCAAGGAAGAGGTAGGCAGGGAAAACAGTTTGGAAGGAAGTTTAAACACAGAAAGAGCAAAGTATTTCTAACTATAACAATGCCACACTTCACTGTGACTAAGGTAGAGGACCCAGAGGCGGGGGCAGCAGCTTCAGTCTCCCAAGAGCCTAGTTTAGCAGAAATAAAAGCCCGGATTCAGGATTCAGATGAACCAGGTAAGTACTCAGGAGCTTTTAGAACCTGTAAAGTTTTTTTGTGAGAGAAATGGTAATTAAAATATCAAAATTCAAATTGCCTTCTTATGGATGGAGAGGAGTGTTATGGTTGAGGTGTTTTTCAGTCAATTGTTTCATTCCCCTGTATATCTGATAACTTCTCTTACTTTTTTCGCACGCTGATTTTTCCCCACAATGAGCTCTGTGTTCATTATCAGCAGGTGAAATTGAGTCGGTGGCAATGTATGAAAAGAGTTTTCAAGCAAAGAGAAAGGCACAGTAAAAGTCAACTTATGTGGAATTTAGAATTCACTTTTTTCCTCACAGATTGTATCTGGAAAAGACTCTAAACCTAACTAGTGGATGACATTTAAAGTTACCAGTTTATGTAATGTTATATAAAGGAGCGCGGTTCGGTAGTTTTGTACCATGGACTTTGTACTTGTGACTTCTCAAGTTATTTAGTATTTTGCCTCATTTTACCAGCTAAACAGTAATTCAGTAGTAAATGGTCTAAGAATTCTTTAATGACAGCACAGAAGCACAATAGATGGTCATTATGGTGACTAGCACAGCATCAGGTTTAATAAAATTATTTGATGAATGTGATTATCCCTATTTTCTTTAAATGGTAACCGTTACACTTGCTAGGGGAACTGTGGTTTTAAATTTTTAAACAGCAATTAAAATCTTAGTTAATATTATGGTATTAAATATAGTCATAGTTTGAAGCCCCTTATTTTTTAAGTCTGTAAATTGTCAGCACCATCTCTAGTATGTGCATTAAGTCTAAGGGAATAAGCTCTCATAATTCCTTTTAATCCATGATTCTAACTTTTCCCTACAGCATGTAACACCTTGCAATTACTTGCTGTAAACAGCTGTTGATTATCTCTTTTTCTTAAACCATTCAAGAATTTTTAAGAATCTTTAACTTGTTTGAAGAGACTATAAAGAAAAATGTTCCTTTTATTTATTTTTCTTTTAGTGAGAGAATTAGGTGAAGATCAGAAAGAAGGTTTTATGTAAACTCTTTGTCCTCAAAGTTATTTTCATTTTCCTAAATATTCAGGTGACTAGAAGTTGAAAGCAAGTTTAACCTGCTTTGAACTTGAACCTGATTCTCTACAACTTCAGCTCATAGGAGTTAGGTTCTCTTTCAGGCCTTTGTGTATTTGAAGCTGCACTTTCTTAAATTGCTTATGTTTGCCAACCTTAGATTTTAATCTCTTTAGGCTTTTGTTCTTGTTTTTGTCTTCCTTAATTTCACAAAATACAAACAAATGAAGTCCAACTGTACTTCATTCTACTTCTCGTTGTTTTTTTATTTCCTTTCTCTATCTACCACCTCTAGTCTATTTTATTATTTCATCTTTACTAGTCCCATTAGAACAGAGTGTTAAAATCATTAGCAACCACTTGTAAAAGCCATAAACATTTTGATAGTACCCAACTTTGTAATGAGTGACATTATTAGGCTTAATTTATTTTCTTCCATAGTAATTGCTTTCAACAAGGAAGATGTGACAGATATAATCTAACTTGAATTTAATAAGGCATTTTATTTTGGCGTTTTCCAAAACAGCCCAGAAAGTATCCACTTGAATAAACTATTGCTTGGCAAATGAATAACTGCTGGTAATGTATTATCTAAATTGCGCTTATCTTTATTATGTGTTAAATTAGAGGGAATGAAATAAGGGAATACATATGGGAAAAATCTAGAAGTCATTTGTTTTCTTTTTAAACCTAGGGATAAAACATTCATAGGCTAGATGATTTTTTTTTTGAGCAGTTGCTTGAAATGCAGTAAGTTTTAGCCCCTTGTTCTCCTGAGTTAAGAAAAAATTGGCCGGGCATGGTGACTCATGCCTGTAATCCTAGCACTCTGGGAGGCTGAAGCTGGTGGATTGCTCAAGGTCAGGAGTTCGAAACCAGCCTGAGCAAGAGCGAGACCCCCGTCTCTACTAAAAATAGAAAGAAATTAACTGGCCAACTAAAAATATATAGAAAAATTAGCCGGGCATGGTGGCGCATGCCTGTAGTCCCAGCTACTGGGGAGGCTGAGGCAGAAGGATTGCTTGATCCCAGGAGTTTGAGGTTGCTGTGAGCTAGGCTGACGCCACGGCACTCATTCTAACCCAGGCAACAGAGTGAGACTCTGTCTCAAAAAAAACCAAAATCCTAAATTTATTGTGGTTTGGTTGCA
>CAUYRT010022664.1:0-37030 GCA_963574885.1 Lepilemur ruficaudatus
TCGGGAGGCTGAGGCAGAAGGATTGCTTGAGCCCAGGAGTTTGAGGTTGCTGTGAGCTAGGCTGATGCCACGGCACTCTACAGCCTGGGCAACAGAGTGAGACTCTGTCTCAAAAAAAAAAAAAAAAAAAAAAAAAAAGAATGGACTGCAGAAGTCACACGTGCTTGTTGCTCCAAATAAAAACGCTTCAAAGGTTTAGAATGAAAACTCTTATCTGCTCTTCTCCACGCTCCAGGGCACCACAGTTAATAGCCTGGCTGTGTCCTTTGTCTCTGCTCAGACCACCGTGTATACCCTCCCCTCTCACCAAGCTAGAACCACAGCACACGCATTTCTGTTACTAGTTTAATTTTTGAACCTATTTAATAGCTACATCTGCAGTTTGGAAGCACTGGTTTAAAAACATTTGGCATCATGCTGGTTACCTTGTCCTTCACTGAAAAGCTGACCCTTTGTGGCCCCAGAGTTCTGTTTGGCTCTTGTACACCGCTTGGATCAGGGCAGGATGTCACTCTGTCTGGCACGCCCATCTGCTTGTTTTATTCTAGGAAGGAAGTAGTTTTCGGTGTCAAACTGCTTTTCACTTAGGGAAAAAAAAACACATCTCTAACGTTTCCATCAGAGCCTCTGCTGGGCCATCACGTGAGCAGGTGATAATGTAGCTGGCCAAGGGTGTGATGACAGTTCTGGTTGCATGCAGCCGTCATTCCCAACTGTCTTTGTGTACCCATCATATATTTAGCTGATCTCTTAGAAGAGAGATGCAGTGTCTAAACAGGTGTGCAGATTTCTCTGGCAAGACCGATGAGAGATGGAAACCTCTCATGGAGAGGCATTCTGATTTTAAAAAGAAGGCAGGCTGTCACTTTGCATTTGTCTTTTAAAAAATTCTCATATCTTTAATGCTTGGAGTAAGAACATAAAGTAGCTTCTAGTCTACTCATGTTTAATTCTCAGAAGAGGTATTATTCCCATTTCACAGGTGAGGAAACTGAGGCTCAGGGAAACGAGGTGATGTGCCAAGATTTCCTGCTAGTTACTGACATTTGTAGGGAGAAACAAACTATTATTCCTTCACATCACTCTCAGTACTCACATCACTCTCAGTACTTCACTTTTGATGCCAGATGTGTGGGGTTTCTTCCACACCAGGCAATTCTCCAATGCCAGCTGGGTGTCCCACAACTCAATTCGGTTAGAACAAGAGCTGGAATTAGCACAGACCCCACTAGTCCCACGGGGCTGCCCACTACTTCAGATGCTGTTTGCAAGTCCAGGTTGTCACTTGTGCTTCTGATCAACTGGATGTAAATTGGAGGTTCCCATGAGCCCCCTCCTTGGGTTTGATCACTTGCTAGAACAGCTCACAGAGCTAAGGAAGGTGCTGTACTTATTTATTATAGAGGATACAGCTCAGGAACAGCCGGTGGGAGAGACGCGTAGGGCAAGGATAGAGGAAGGGGTGTGGAACTGCCATGCCCGCTCTGGGCACCACCTCCCATGTGTTCAGCAACTGGGAAGCTCGGGGAACCCTGTCCTTTGAGGTTTTCCAGAGGCTCCATCATGCAGGAACGATTGATTCAATCACCGGCCATTGATGATTGGCTCAACCTTCAGTCCCTTCTTCCCTTCCAGAAAGTGGGGGCAGGTGAGGGTGGGATGGGGAGCTGAAAGTTCCCGCCTTCTAATCATGTGGTTGGTTTCCTCGGCAACCGGCCCCTTCTGAGGCTATCCAGGAGCCCCCACTACCCGTCATCTCATTAGCATACACGAAGACACCTGTCACTTTGGAGATTCCAAGGGTTCTAGGAGGTGTGTGCCAGAAATGAGGGAAGACCACACACACGCACATGCACACACACACTATGAATTACAGTATCACTGTGACAGAGCCAAGATTTGAACCCAGGGATGTCCCGTGTCTCTGCCCATGCTTTTGATCATGTGCAATTCTCCATCTGTTGTGTAAAAAGAATATCCCGCTCCAATCACATGGTTCTTGGTCTTGTCTTTGAGGGATCCAGTCAAGTCTGCACTCTTTGGGTAGTATTTTCTTGGCTTGGGTGTTGCCAGAGCCCTCGGCTTTTTGCCAGAGGATCAACTGTCTGTGAGGTGGGTGTATATCATGCTTTTAAAGAATTTGGTTTCAACTTTCTGGAGAGTGTGAAATTTGTAGTTTTCTTAAACCATGAATAGGCAACCAGAAATGTAAGCTTGCGTGTGTGTGAGGCGCACACAGGGAAGTAGGTTTCCTTCGGCACTTGAGCGCAAGCATTGGAAGTCCGCTGCGGGTGGAGGTTGGTGCCGCGGGGGGAGCAGGCTCCTGCTAGCAGAGGGGCGGTGCGGTGAGTCGGGAAGAACGTGGAGTTCTGAGATTAGGCGGACAGGTTTGTACCACTGGGTCTGCCGCGGCGTTTGCTGAAGGCCAGCCTTCCATCTCATCAGTTACAAAGCGGGGATGTCGTGCAGCGGCGTGTTGAGCCTCGAGTGGGATTGTTTGAATGGTCCCTGCCGTGCTGCGCTCCGAGGGCCTGGGAAACCCCTCTCTCTCGCCCCTTTGCTGCTGCCGTGGCTTTGTGCTGGAGCCGAGCCCGTGGCAGGGGATTGGAGGCTTCCCTCACGCCGTGGGAGTGCTGCTTCTTACTAGTGCTGCGCTTTCTTGTCTGTGTTATGCCTCCTCCTTTCCCAGTGCTGTGGCCTGGGTTCTCCTGGGAAACTGGAGGTCGAATACCTATTTCTCTTTTCGGGGGAACTCCTTCCCTGGGGTGGAAGTCAGCTGAGTAGTAGCCGTTCGTCCGTCTGTTGCCCCATCTCCAAAAGCCGTAACATGTTCCGTGTTAAGTCAGAAAACCTGAGACAGAAACTTGTCTGAGAGATGCAGATGCCAGAGACTCGCTGCCCGGGTGGCGCTGGGTTTTTGGGAAACCGGAGCAGAGCACGGGGCTGGTGACATTGTTGGGTGTCCCTTGTCTGCGTTGTAACCCTGGGATAAGGAAAGATTCACATCCCTTCCCTCTTTCCGAGGTTTTCCTCAGTTTCTAGGCCTCATGGTGTTTGCGGGACAAAGGTCTGGGCAAGGGAGGGAGCCAGCGTCACGTCGTGACTTCTTCGCTGTCGAACACGGGCTGGGGCTGAGCTCCAGACCGTGCCATTTGACAGCTCTCTGACCTTGGGAAAACCACTCAGCCTCTCAGACGCCCATGTTCCTGGGGTTAATAATACCTACCTTGCAAGAGGAAGTAATTTAGTAAAGTGCTTAGCGCCGTGCCTGGCGAGTTAGAGTCACAAGTACACAGTGACACCAGAAGGCAGCTGAGCTTTCAAAGGTTGGGTGCTTTCACCTCGTCTTGTGTCTTTATTGTCTTTACGCTATTGGATCCTAATTTTATATTTCTAACTCAAATCTCTCCCCTGCATGCCAGACTCATAATCTTACTGCATTTGTGGTATTTCTTCTCCAGTAGTCAATGACTCGGCTGACGGCCCAACTCTCGGTCGTCGTTCACCTCTTCCCCGCCATGCTCGCCCCTGCCCCTGTCTTCCCCAGCCCGGCAGAATGGCAGCTCTATCCTTCCAGGTTGCTGAGGCCAAAAATCTTGGTGTGACCTTGACTCCTGTCCTCACCCAAACATCACATCAAATCAGTCAGCAAGTCTTGTCGACTTTTCCTCCCAGCTTCTTCCACTCCTTGTCACACCCATTACTCTCAACAAGGTCCAGGGCAGCGTCATCACCTCCTGCCTGGACTGTCCCAGCAGCATCCTACCCCAAGGTGTAGGTGGGTTCTCCTGGAAGAAGAGGCTGAGACAGAGGTAGGAGTGCGAGAGGTGTGAGGGGCAGGAGCCCTATGGCAGGTGAACAGGGAGGGGGCAGGGTGGCAGGCCTGTGTGCAGAGCTGGGGGGTGAGGGGCAGGGTGGCAGGCCTGTGTGCAGAGCTGGGGCTGATGGCAGGGTGGCAGGCCTGTGTGCAGAGCTGGGGGTTGAGGAACAGGGTGGCAGGCCTGTGTGCAGAGGTGGGGGGCGAGGGACAGGGTGGCAGGCCTGTGTGCAGAGCTGGTGGAGGCTCACCCACCCAGCTCAGTGGGGAGCCCCATGCAGGGGTTTCCCATTAGAGAGGGCTGGCGTTGGGCAGGAATTCCTCTCTGTTTAGCCGTTGATCAGGGCTGCCCAGGAAGAGCAGCACATCTGCAAGGTGCTGGGAGCTGTCAGGTAAACCAGTCTTTGCGATGGAACAACAAGTTATTTTTTGGAGGGAGATCCAAGCTGTGCACCCCCTTGGCTGCTGCAAGCCTTACAGCTCCCGCCCAGCCTCCCCATGTTATAACACCCAGTGAAGCAGGCCTTTAAAAAATAAGTCTGACCATCCCACCGTTTGTTCTGCCTCCTCCAGTGGCTTTCTGTTTTGCTCAGAATAAAGTACCATAGCCTGCAAACCCTCACTGTTCCTTCTCTAATCCCATTCCCTGTTGATCTGCTCCTCATTTCATCATCCTTTAGCACCTAAGCATATTCCCACCCCAGGGCCTTTGCACTTGCTGTTCCCTGGACCGCTCTCCCCAGGGCTGTGCATGGCTGGCCCTCTCCAGCTTTATTCTGGCCTCTGCTGAGATAGCACCTCCCTAGTGAGGCTTTCCTTGCACCTTATTTAATTTGCGTTCGCCACCATTTTCTCATGCTCAAACTTCCCTTAGCACTTCTCCCAGCCTGACGTATTAGATAGTCACTTCTTTATTTTCTGAGTCCCCTCGCTAGAATGTAAGCTTCATATTGGCCTTCGCTTTTGTGTTTTTTCCTTAATACGTGCCTGTATCTCTAGTGTCTAGTACCTGGCATGTGATGAATCATCAGTAGCTAGTTGGTGGAGCAAGTTAATGAACGACTTGCCCAAGGCCCCCCCGGTAAGCAGAGGAGCCAGACTTTGAGCCTGGGTATTGGCGTCATCGCAGAGCTCCATGTCGTGTTCACCATGCTCTCCCCTGGCCACAGTGAGCACTTGGAAGACGGTGAACGTCACTGTCAGGAAGATTCTTTCCTTTGCTGGAACAACCATGGGCACCTGCTGTGTTGTAGCGATCACAGGCACATCACCCTGGAGTGACCTTTTCTCCTTTGGAAGCTGAAAGTGTCCTAGGTTTCCTAAGACCCAGAACCTGGCCTGCTGTGACGGGACCCGGGCACACCTCCTCTTGTCCATTCGCGTGTCCTAGGAAACCATCTCTGAATTTAAACTGGCTCTTTATCCACTTTCACCACCAGCATCTCACACTGTTTGCATCTGGGTCATGCTTAGCTTGTTCAAACTGAAAGCAAAAAGTAACCTCATCACGCTGTTTGCCATGCTGCTCTCTGTGGTACTGGAAGTTTTGCCTAAAATAATTTAGGCAGAAAACCCCATGTGTTCTCTGGTGCCTGCTAGCAAGGCCAGCATAGTGTCTACTTATCTTAGATGACTTATCACAGATACCCCCAAACAGACACAGTAGGCTGCAACGAGGTGAAAAACCATGAATGTTCTTGAAGTTTATATGACCTACTAAGGGTGCTAACTAACCCACAGCTTTTCTGGAACATGCAAAATACTTCTGATTTCCAGTAAATGTCTTTGTGCTTCCACCAAACACAGTTTCAGTGTCTGACTATTTGAATGTACAAGGAGAAGGCTTATTGTTGTTGCCAAATCATTCTTTTTCTCTTTGGAGTCTAACTTATAGCTTTATAATTAGGCCATCAGGAAAATGCAGAAGCAAATTGCCCACCACTCAGAGTACAGGCGAGTAAACAGAGTGGAGATTTTCGTGTGAATAATGTGGATGGTAACTAGGTTGACTGGGTCAGTGGAGGACCTCAAGTTAATTGTGCTGACATCTTCACAGTTGGCGCGAGGTTAAAATGGCCAGAAAGCGTCCTGTTTGGAGGCTCCGGTGAGATTCTGTATGTAAGGATACTGTGTAGACTGCAAAGTGCTGTGTAAGGTGAAGGAGTGTCATTATTTTGATTTCTATGACAACCCATTGTATACGGATATAGTTTTTAAATTAAGGTTAGTACATTAAATACAACCCTTACTTTTTGCTTTTTGACCTGTGTATTATAGTTTTTTAATGTGCAGCATGAGTTTCTTATTGGAAATGGAATATCCCACCATATAGATGAAAGCTTCTGTCTTGTTGGATACTGGCAGCTGCACTTTTTATGCAGGGCAAAATATAAAGTTCTGAATACCGTCCAAGTGGCTCAAAGTATGGATGGAACTGTTAATGATTAAATTGCAGTCTTAAGATCGCACTGCACACTGATGTCTTAAAGCTTGGTGTTCTTGAATTCAGACTGAGCTGTTACTGACATGACAGACAAGTGTGTTTTTCTCCTGGGCTATTATATTGTCATTCTTTCCATTTTAAAACCAATGGATCACCCTCAGGAAAGATGTAACTTTAAAAACAAAGTTTTAGTTCGATTGGTCACAAGTGTTTGTATTTATTGTTTAGATTTGATTTTTAGAATTTAATCACAATTGATCCTCTCCAAATTGATTGGTTTTTGGGGGAATGTGCAAAGAATACAGAATGGTTATAACCTGTTATTTGGGCTTTCAGATGACTCAGAATTACTCAGACTTTCACTGTGCTGCCAGCCGTGAATACCAAGTGTCCTCTTACTCCCAAGGCAAATGAGCCTTCTTGACTTGGAAATACACAGATCGATGCCGTGCTTGCATGAACTTAGCCCAGTCAGATGACTTCTCATGCCTTGCCTTCCCATGACATCTCGTGCCTTAGTTAACTGTGAGGTTGATTTTTCTCACTTTGTAAATATTAATCCTTAAGCTGTAGCGACACATTAGCAAGTTTGCCTCAGTTTTTTTGTGGTTTTGGTAAATGTCTCCCGTGTGGGACCATATCACTGTCTTTGCAACTCTGTGTTCCAACTTAGAGTCTTATTTTTAGTAGTCTCAGGAAATGCCTAGGAATGATTAAAGGTACTGTATTAGTTACCTGTTGCTGTGTAACAAATTACCCCAAAGTTTAGCAGCTTAAGCAGCAAACATTTACTATCTCACAGTTTGTGTGGGATGGACAATCAGGGTGTGGCGCAGCCATGTGCCTGGCTCCAGGTCTCTCCTAAGCTCCATCAGGGTGTCAGCTGAGGCTGCAGTTGACATCCCAAGGCTCACCTGGGGGAGGGTCCACTGCCACTCATGGACTGCTGGCTGAGTCCATCAGTTCTCTCCACAAGGTAGCACGTAAGAGTGAGTGAGTGCGAGGCCGCCCCAGACAGAGGCCACAGTCTTTTTGTAACGCACTCTCAGACGGCATCCCATCACTTCTGCCATATTCTGTTCCTTAGAGGTGAGTCGGTAAGTCCAGCCCGCACTCAAGGGGTTGGGATTATATAAGAATGTGGATACCAGGAGGCGGGGGTCATTGGGGCCCATCTTTAAACTCACCTACTGAAAACTATGATACATAGCTAGAATTGGTATTTTATTATTTCATACATGGAATTGAAGTTTTTGACATGCTTATTAAAGCTGCAGGAGCTGACCGAGGCCAGCAGGAGGTCAAGTAGTTGCAAGGGAAGGTTGACTGGCTAGTTTCTAAGAGAATGTCTTTAAATTCACGGCTGTCCAGGGTCTTTGCCCAGCCTTGAAGGTCAGAAGCTTATTTATACATCTTCCTCCTCTAGTGTTGAGGATTGCTGATTCCTCTTAAATATGGTCTCCGAGGGCTTGGTGCCTGGGGCCAGAAGGCCAGCGGCTTGATTGCTAATGTGATGTGTGCACTTGAACCAGGTAGGGTGGATCCAGATCAGCAGATGTCCTTGTGGAAAAAGGTAGCCTGGGCCGGGTGGAGACCAGGGGCTGTTAATTCCACATCTTGGTTGTATATTAGCGCCAGGCTTTGCTAAGCAGTGACATCCAATTCCTGATGGGGACCACTGCCAAGGTACTTCTGCCCTGGCTCCCTGCTGATTGGCGCTGCTGCTGTCTCACCGAACTTTTCTAAGTCCTGTTTCTTTCGTTCCCCCCCCTTTTTTTTTTTTCTGATACAGGGTCTCACTCTGTTGCCCGAGCTAGTGTGCAGTGGCCAGATCATAGCTCACTGCAGCCTCAAAAACTCCTGGTCTCAAGCAATCCTCCCACCTCAGCCTCCCAAGTAGCTGGGACTACACACATGTGCCACCACACTTGGCTTAGTTTTCTATTTTTAGTAGAGATGGACGGGGTGTCGCTCTTGCTCAGGCTGGTCTCAAACTCCTGACTTCAAGGGATCCTCCCTCCCCGGCCTCCCAGAGTGCTTGGATTACAGGCCCGGCCTCTAAGTCCTGTTTCTAGGCGCAGTCTCCCCTCAGATTCTGATAACATTTGAGGGGATAACATTTTCCAGTTTACAAAAAATTCGTTTGTGTTTTTAAATTGAAATTTTACAGGCACTAGATTGAAAAGCCATCAGTTCTCTTAGCCTTGTTATAAAAGTCACGAGACCTCTGGCTCCCCCTGTCCCACTCCTCGGGAGCGGCTGTTGGAAACTGTTTAAACTGATTATTTGGGTAGTTGCCTCAGTATCTCCGAAGAGCAAGTCTGTTGCCGCTTTTTGATTTTCCCATTGTAGCTATTATTGGTTTCACCCGCGGCGGTGTCTGGGGGTTTCGTCTCCCAGAGCACACAGGAAACCATCCGCATAGTCGTCGCTTGTTTTGAGACTTGACGTGAATCCACATTCTTCAAACATGCCGCTGGATCTTTGTCCCACCTGCTGGCGTGGGAGCTCTTCCCGCTCTCGTTTTCTGCTTTGCTTGGAGCGCTCTGGTTCACTGCCTGTTTTTCTTTATTTGCTCTTCTCCACACAGTGGGCGTATGTGGACATGTATCTGATAGTGGAAACAATACCCAGGGGTGTCTCCTGTGCTCATTCTTGCTTTGACCTGGGAGCCCGTCTCTTTTTGATGTCTTTGCGTTGACGTTACATGTTGGTTTTAGCATTTTTCCAGAGGCTGCCTTGCTGTCATCCTAAGCATGGTTTCCAAAGGCCAGTTCTTTGTTCTACCTGTAATCTGACCCCTATTACTGTTGCACATCTGGCTGTGGACAGGTACTATCTCACTGGATACCTTTTTTGTTAGAGAAAAACTTGGCAAATATAAAAGCTGCAAGCGTAGGTTCTTATGTCTTGCCAAGGCACTGTTTTCCCATGAAATGGAAAGTAGTGACAAGATAATTCCCCGGCCCCCTGTGCATCTATCTCATGACAGTTGTTGCATTTTAAAAAATCCAGCTTATCACTCAGTTTATTGTAATTATGTGAAAATGTTGCAGTGTTGGAGTAATTGGTAATTATGTGGGGTTTTTTTTTTTTCTCCTAAAGAGCTTTTTCTTTTAGAGAAGTCACTTGGGAAAGAAGAAATTTTTTTTAGTGGGGAAATAATTTTTGATTAGTGTTAAAATATTTATGAAGCGTCTTTCTTTTTCTAAAGTGGTGCCAAATCTCTGGAGCGTTGATGGAGAAGTTACAGTAACTGAACAGAAGCCAGGAGAAGTTGCTGAAGAACTAGCCAGCTCCTACGAAAGGAAGCTCATCGAGGTAAGGCCGGCAAGTCCGTGTGTCCTTGTTCCTGAGGTGGCTGCTTTGGGGACTTCCCAGGAAAAGGCCCAGCTTGTTCAAAAGAGATGTTAGCAAAACAACCAAACACCCCCCTACAAAACAAAACGAGATAAAACTAGCGTACTTCATCAAGAAAAGAGCTGATTCTTTGAAAAATACTGCTTAATTAGAAACTTCTGGCACTGTGGTAAGGACATAGCAGAGAAAGCATAAATATTTAACGTTAAAAATAAGAAAACAAATGTAACCTCAGATTTTGAGAATAAAACCAGGAGAGAATATCATACACAACTTTGTTAAATGAGTACGTGTGGACGAGGTAGACTGTTTTCTAGGATAACGTTCATTGCAGAAGTAATGAAGATGAGCCCGACTGCCCGAGGGGCCAAAAAATAAAAGGCAAAAAACACCAACAAAAAGACAAATTTAAAAAAAACCCCACTACTGTGGAAGACAGTTGTAAATGTAGTCAAAGAACTGCTTCCTTAGAAGGTAGGAAGCCTGGACGGTTTTATGGTGATTTCCAGGAAACCCTCAAGGTACTCACAGCAAGCCCTTTGCTGTTTATGTTTCTGTAAAGCACATGTGTATGTGTGTATATGTCTGTGTGTACATATACATGTGTATCTGTATCTTGGTTCAGTGTGCATTACCCTGATATAAAAAATTTGACAAAGACAGCGTAAAAAACAAAACTAGTCTAGGTCTCATTTGTGTGTAAATGTATAAAAATTCTAGAAAGATACTATCCAATCAGATTCAGTCACATGTTAAGAGAGCCATGCACAAAAAAGGTAGGGTTTATTTAGGATTACAAGGTTTAATGTCAGGAAATTCGTCCGTGTAAGTCATCTCATTAGTAGGTTAAAGGAGAAAAACCAGATATTTATCTTCAGTCATTTTATCGTGTTCATTATTGATATCAGATAAAAAATATCCTTGATAAATGAGGAATAAAGGTACTTCATTGACAGGATAAGGAGTTTATTCAGAAACCATTAATATTCAGTGGCGAAGCTGAGAAGCTAAGTTTTTGAACAGGTGTGTGTGTATGTCGTAGTGGTCCCTTGGGTAGTATTGCAGTCATGTCTGTATGTACATGTCCACATGTAAGTATACATGTACTTCTAGTACTTTCTAAATCTGCCACAGTAAGTTTCATTTTTGTAGTTAGAAACACACTCGCTCATTATGGAGACGTGCTCGAGCTGGGGACGTGTTTCAGAGGCCCAGGGCCTTGGATGAGGACCCTCTAACCTTATTCCTGGTTCAGGCTGCCATTCTTACGACCGGTCTATTTTGTCTGATTCTTAAGTTCACTCTAAAGAAGGGAGGTTACTTTAGAAACAACTTGCATTCTAACTCAAGTGAGCTCAAGAGAAAGCAAGCTGGGGTCTTAACAAAACAGGCTGGTAGGGAAGAGTCAAAAACCAGGCTGGGAGGGCCTGGGCCACTGTCCCTTCCTGCACGGCCTCCACCCACCACTGTGTCCTTCCTTGGAGACTCACTCGTGGGCTCATGGACTCAGAGTTGGCTGGTGGCAGTGCCAGGGTGCTGGGCCATCAGTCCGTGCCTGGAAGGCCCATGTGGAAAGGGGAGCAGTGCCCTAGTATCAGCGTTGTGGTAACTTATAAGTTTGTTTCCCTGAGTGGACTCTGAGCCACTGGAAGGCTGGGCTGTGTCTTGTCCTTCTCTGTGTACTCAGTGGCCATTTATTGGCAAATGGTAAGTGGTATAAATAACCCTTGAATGAAGGTATTTTTGAGGTTCTTCTAGGACAGGGATATCTGGTTTATTGAATCAATGAAGGCCTGATGAGCCAGGAAGGGCAAAAGGGTTATCAGAGCAAAAGTGGGTTGAGAGGTTCTGGTCCTTTGGGGCAAGCAGGGTGCAGTTGGAAGGACTCCGTCTGCCCAGTGCAGGGCGGTGAAAGCGCTGCTTCCCGGAGTGCATCCAGCGCGCTGAGCACTGGGCCTGGGGCAGCGCGCTCCGCATGGATCCCTCCAGCCGCAGGGCTGCCAGCGGGGCTGGAGAAGACAGCGGCTGGCTGCCGGAGCCGCCGAGCTGAGTGCCGCTGGTTCGCTCGTGGGCCCAGTGGTTGGAGGGTTCATAGTAGTGTTTAACTGGACACTTGCTGCACTGGGAACAGCAAGAACGAAGGCCCTGTGCAGGGGAAGAGTGAGCAGGAGCAGAAAGCAGACCCATGGTTCTGAGACAGAGTGGAGGAGGGGAGAGAGGTGGCATCGTGGCTGGAGAGGAAGGTGGGTCAGACAGTGGCACCCTGAAGGCCATGTCACCACCGTGGACATCTCATCATCCTCTCATCATTGCCGTGTGTCACCTTCAGCCGTGATGTGTGGAGAAGGTCAGGTGTGTGGGGAGTGACTGTCCATCCATTGCCTGGTTGGCCTTGTCGCCAGGAGCCATAGTGCCGACCTGCCAGATGACGGGCTAGAGGTTCCGGTGTGGAGATGTGTTTCTCTTGTTGGCCTTGAGCTTCCTTTCTCTTTCTTCTCACTTCTTTTATACCCGGCAGCCGCAGAGTGGCCGGCTCCACTCGGCAAGCCGAGAGACGTGTGAGGTTGGAGCAGAGATGTCCTCACGTGGCATTTACGACCACAGATTCATTCTTCCTGGTTGCAAAGTGAGGTTCTGTCAGTGATCTTTCATCTGTGAACAGCATTAGCATTTCATTACATCAGCGTTTTCCTGAACCCTTTGTGTTCACATTAATCGGGCCCTTTACGGCATCCCTTGTGATGCTCCTCTGTCACCGTGCTAATGGATTGATTCTTACTGAGAGAGTTATAAACACGTGTCAGAGTGGAGGAATGAAAGAATGTGAGGGAAAGTGGATGCAGTTTCTTCCCATGTCTGAAGGGCAGAGGAAAAATGAACATTTTATTTTGGCTAATGGTGACTATTTGGAACACGCCGAGTGTGGTGATTGATCCCGATGCCAGGGGAGTTCCTGAGCATTCTTTTTCCAGGTGTCTGTCTTTGAGAGCATGAAGGCCATCTTACTTATCTATACGTGCACACTGCACATCTGTGCTCGGCGACCTGGAATCTCGCATCCAGGACAGCTCAGAACCTAAAGTTGACACCATGAAGTCACCTTTTAATAGCCGGTGAGCATCAGTGCCAAGGACTAGAGGTATAAAGATTGCTCTTGACACCCGATGATTCACTTTGGAAAGCAGGAGGGACAGGACAACTGAGGCAGGTGTAGGTTAATCTGGCAGGGGTAGAAATGCTAACTTTTAAATAGTGTAACGGCCACTATTATACCAGCAGCAGCTGTCGGGCGCATGCTTTTAGTTCCAGGCACTGTGCTAAGGCTCTTACGTAAATGAACTCGTGTTCCTTGAGGAGGGTGCTATTGTTCTCTCCAGTTCCCAGATGAAGCTTTGAGAAGTTTAGTAAATTGCTCAAGATGTCTTCGCTGGTAAGAAACAAAACTGGATTTGTATCACCCAGGCCATCGAGCACCAGAGCCCAAACCCATAACCCTTCTGCCATGCTCCGGAAGGCTGAGCTCATTGAAGAAGAAGAAGAAGAAAAAGGTCAACTTGACAGAAGAGAAGAGACAGTCACTAGTGATGTTGAAGAGAATGATTGAAAGGCACGAGGAGGCGCGTTAGCAGTAGATGAGAGACTGGTAGCATCAGCCATTGGAAATAGCGCTGGGAGGAGGATGTTGACACCCTTTGTTACTGGAGAAGAGAAAAACGTGTCTTATCTGTACCTGGAATTACCGCACCCAAAGTGGCTTGTAACAGAGTTGTATCTTCATTGCTTAACAGCAGATAGGGGGAGCTTTGCAAATATTGAACAGAATACCAGTCTGTTCAGTGGATTCGGTTGTGTAGTGTCATGGTTAAAGGATGATAAATATGAGTTCTGGGACCCCAGATTAAGAGTGAATTGTATGAGGCACCGCAGCTAAGTCCTAAATACGGCTCAGAGCACCCTGGTGGAAAGGATTAGATCTCTGATAAGAGGAAATGGGTCCCTTAGAGGAGGCAAACTTTCTTCTGGCCCTCAATTTTGGGGGAAGCATAGCTTGGAGAGGCCAGAGAGGACATCGAGTAGCAGACGGTGCCGACTCGCGTAGAACACGTGCATCGAGCACCTTCTAAGTGTCCAACCTGTACCTTGCTTTTTCCTCCTTTGGTGGCTTTCTCTACCCTGGGAGCAGTAGTTGTTAATGGTTCCAGGAGGTGAACCAAGAAAGATGGGAGGCTGACACAGACATTCTTCAAGTGGCATTCTCTTCCCTAGATTGAGTTTTCCTTCGTTCTCGACTGCAAAGTGACTTTGGTGGCAAAGTTATTGATGTTTCATCTGTGAATAGCATTAGCCCTTTATTTCCCCAAGACTGGTCCTGGGTAAAAAGATGAATGCAGCACCATGCCTGTGTTTAGGGAGCTTGCTGTTCCGCTCGTGGGGAGGCAGGTGAAAGCGCAGAGGTAGTTACACCCACAGGCCTGGAGCCCTGTCTTTTATGGCAGTTTTGCAGAGCTCGGCACCCAACTGTGGCCTTCTTTGGATAGCTCCCTCCTCCCTCCTCCTTGGGGACTGTTAGCGATGATGCTCAGAATTTCTTCTGTAAACTTCCTCATCCTTCGTGAAGGTCTAAGACATCAGAAGAGAAGCCACTATTCTCACCAAGGGTTTTGAAGATGAAAGGTATTGGACACATCCAAGATAGGTCTCTTCTAAGACTCTTGCTTTTTTACAGCTTTTTAAGTACAATTCCTTTGGTTTAGACTCATCCCCAGCGATTTTCCATTCTCTTCCAGCTGTTGCCTTTGAAAATAGTGATGGCATTTGGACTTTGATCCTCCATCTCTTTGTCGTCACCTTCTGCAGCCTGGTGGCTTGCAAAAGCACATGGCATCCCATGGCACATTGAGTTCAGATTTGTCACTTACTGCCGTGTGGTCCTGGGCAGGCCACCTGGCCTCTCTAAGCCTCAGGCTCTCTGTTAATGTACTGCAGCCAAGAGTACCTACAAGCGGGTTTGCTTTGGGAATTCAACATAAAGAACCCAGATCAGTGCCTGTAGCAGACAGAGGTGTCTTTGCGGTTTCTTTTCCTCTTTTTGTTCTGATTCCCTTTGGCAGGATGGCTTCTCCACCGTTGCTTACTGTCTTGGTGGGACAGTAAATCCAAGTATTCTGCCGCCTTTGTGGCTCAGGGATATGGGCATATGACCTGAGCCTGGGCGAGGGGACTTTAACTCCTGAGTTACACAAAATGCAACAGTGCTTGGGAGGCCATGTGTTCAGTAGCAATTAGCAATAGGCATTTATTCAATAGACTAATAGCAGTTGGTCTGAAGACTCTCCAGTCGTTTCTGTGTTGAACTTTCGGAGCTGTCCTGGTTCTGATTCCTTTTCTGAGCCAGACTCGCCTACTTTCCTAACTGTTTACAGTAAATTCTGTTTTTCCTTAGGTGAGACTCTGTTTCTGTTGCTTACCCCTGAACAGCCCTAACATATAAAGCTTTTTGTGTGTTTGTGATCAGTAGATGTTATTTCCCTTCACTTCCTCTTCCACTCCCTGCTTACCAGAGCTTAGCGCCTTCGTCCTGCCTTCCGGCTGTCCCAGGTCTTGCTTTACAGCACACATTCCAGCTGTTTGCACCTGTTATGTGCCTTCTACTTCAGTATTGCCAGTCCACCCTCTGCAAACAGAACTTCACTTCCTTCCATATGGCAGGGCTCAGCTAGCTGTTGATTGATTTTTAAAATTATAGGATACTTATCATTTACTGTATGAGTGTAGTTAGTTCCAGAATTTTTCTCTTGGGTAAAATAAATGGCATATTAGCAACATTTATTCTCATTATAATGGCAGAGTTACTATTAATGGAAAAGTAAGTTTAAACATCAAGCTGGCAAAAAGCGCATTCATAATCACGCACTGTAGATAACTGTGGATGTGATCATCATTTTAATGAAAAAGTTTCTGAAACAGCCAAGACCTTGGGAGTAGTTATACCACAAACACTTGCTTCTCAAATTGGCACCAGTGGTTTCCAGCACTTTTGATGTGTCCCAGAGAAGCATGGGCTTTTAAATAAAACACTGGATTCTACGGAAGGATTAAGGATAAATAAAAAAAAAAAAACAAAAAAACTCTGAGCTGAGATCTATGTTAAAATGATACTCAAAATGAAAAGTATGATACAAGGTTTTTTGTAAATCACGTGACACTGAGTAGTGAATTTGAGACCAGGCTCTCATCTTATGTAAAGGGGAAAAAGTTTGTTTGCCAAGCAAAACTGAGTATTTAGATGCTTGTTGTGTTTTAGTGAAAACTGGTAAGGAGTTCTCTTTCCTAGCAGGATAGGTGTAATTTCCACTAAAGTGTGAATGACTAACAGGGCTAAACCTCTAAGGAGTTATTAAAATCTTATTATGGAAAAGTTGGAACATGTACGAAAATAGAATAGTATAAGAAGTCTTCATGTACCCATGACCTGGCTTCCGCTGTCAGTAACTCCTGGCTGATCTTGCTTCGTCTATATCCTGTCCTACCCCCAGCTACTTCTCATGGCATTTTGAAGACAATCCCAGATTCCGTATCATTGCATTCCTAAGTATTTGAGAATCTATCTTTAAGAGATAAGAGCACTTAAAAAAACAAATACATAACCAGTGTCATTGTCATACCTTACAGAGCCTCAGAGTGAACACGCAGTGAACCTCAGAGTGACTACCAGGGAGAGGGACTTCTTTTAATAGGCGGCCTTTCAGGGGTCCCGTTGTTTACCGTTCCCCCTCCCCAGCTTCCCAAGGCAGGAACCTTAGCATCCAGTTCATGCAGGATAGCTCAGTGCTGGGCCTTTCTGCTTCTTGCATCTGCCCTTTGCTTGGGTGCCCACATTGACTCCAGTCAACGACAAGCAGAGTCATGTCAGCAGCACAGCTACGCTGGCCTTGGGAAACTGAGGAACTTGGAGACAAAGAGGTGCAACCACAGCCTGTAGGTGTCCGTCAGCACTGGGGTTTCCAGCCCCAAGGGGAGCCTTGTTTAGTATGGACTGATTCCCTTGTGAAGGCCTCTGGGGGAGGAGGAGGCAGACTGTGTCTCCCAGGTGGCTCTATCAGTTTATTAAAAATTATTTTTATTATGGATACTTCAAATATATATAAGGGGAGACAAAAGAATATAAAGAACTTCCATGTTCTGTCACCCGCCTTTAATAGTTATCAACTCACGGCCAGTTTTGCTTCATTCATATACCCTCCTCTTTCCCTGGGTTCGTGCAGTATTTGGAAGGAAATCCAAGGCACAACATAGACTTTACCCCAAAGTAGTTTGGAATATATTGGTAATAAAATATAAGGACTTTTTTTTTTAAAGAAGAAAAAACGCTCTAATATCAATATCATGCCTAAAAGCTAGCAATTATTCCTTAATATGCTCAAATATCTGGTGAGCGTTTAAATTTCCAACTCAAACGAATGCTTGAATAAGGATCCATAGAAGGTGGTCCACACCGTGTGAGTGGTTGGTCCATCTCTGAAGTCACTTTTAATCTACATGTCCTCTCATCTCTATCTTCCCTCCCTTTCTTCTTTACTTGTAATTTATTAGTTGAAAAAACTGGATCATTGCTCCTGGAGAATTTCTCCCACCGTTGTTTATTGAGGGTCTATCAGGTAGTAGGTACTCTGTGACCTGTTAGGCTTTTGGTGACATTTGTTTAACGAAAAGCGACTATAAATCTTGATGATAATGATGGTAATGGCAATTAGTGTAAATTGAAGCACTGCTCTATTTTTAGGCACTGTGTTAATGGCGTTACTTGGGCTGTCTGATCTGTTGTTCACTGCATCTAAGGATGAGGAGGACACAGGCTTGGAGGTGATCAGTCACCTGCCTGAGGTCACGGGGCTGGCACGTGTAGAACAGGACACGAATCCCGGCCGGTTAACCCCAGGGTTGGCATCTTTCTACCATCCTCTGTGGCCTCTCTCCACCTGTCTTGAAACAGGAGTCACGCCTTCCTTGGCGGTCAGCTTGAACTTTTAACTCTGAGCGGGGCCAGACGATGAAAGTGGTGACAGACATATTAGCTCGTCAGTCCCGAGGAAGTGATGGAAGGGACGGGGAGGAGAATGGAAACGTTCTGTCTGGCAGATGAGTTCCCGGCGTGAGCTCTCTTGCTCAGGCGGCGGCCCGTTCTGAGCGCCCTGTGCTCAGCGGCTGTCCCTAGGCT
This sequence comes from Lepilemur ruficaudatus, assembly GCA_963574885.1. NCBI lineage: Eukaryota > Metazoa > Chordata > Mammalia > Primates > Lepilemuridae > Lepilemur > Lepilemur ruficaudatus. Next base: position 17,839 of record CAUYRT010022664.1, read on the forward strand.
GTTCCCGTGTGCCAGGGTGACCCGCCCAGTGCGGCAGAAGGAAGAGGGTCCGCTTCTGGTAGTGCCCCCTCCTCACGGGCTCTTCTTTCCTTCCTTATGTCCTTTTGGCCTTTCTGTCCCCGACTGCACTTGGGTAGGGCGCGTTCAGCTGTGGGTGACAATCATGCTTCTGTGCAGATAAGCCCCAGCTCCCAGACTTGGAGGCGTTTTGTCTTTGCCAATCTTTTGATTTCTCTTTTCTTAAAGATCTCTGGGCGTCTCCCATTTCACAGTGGGGTTGCCACCCTCAAAGGGTGACGGTGCCAAGGCCCTGCCTTTTGCTCAGCATCTGCACCTCGTGCGTTCTCTTTGGCTCCCGTTTCTGTCGCAGCCTCATTTCCGGTTGTGTCTCTGATCCAGGAGTCTGGAGTACTTGAGAATGAACAGATGAACTTCCTTAGCGAAACACTTAGAAAATGATCCAATACTCCCTTTTGGGCGATAGATAAAAATACTTGTAATTATAGTGGCTGGTTTTCAGCTTTTCAGACTTACGCTATTTTGGGCCTGTTTTCGATTTGCTTTCCTGCCTGAGGTGGCAAGTGGCTTCTTGAAGCTTCTTCTGGGCCCCAGAAGGAGCCGTCTGGTCTTGATGGAAGGGAGGACAGGAGACACGCCGCCCTGTCAGGGTGGGGCTCAGAGTTCAGGATACACCTGCTGAAGGGACAGGGCTGTCCCCAGTGCTGGATGAGCTCAGCCCAATAGTAACCTACAGGGCTTGTCACTAGCAGTGTGGGCTGTAGAAACCGGGGTTGGGGGTGGGGAGTGCAGACTGCTGAGACAGGGACAGGGCTGGTGCCTGTAGCACCTGTGGATGGGATAATGAAAAATTACTCCGAGCCCAGGCTGCTCGGGCCATTTTTCTGCTTAAACTCTCTGGTGGTTCACTTTTGCCCTTAGGGTCATCCAAATGTAACATATTCATACATTAACATAAAGCCCTTTCTGCTCTGGCTCTTGCCTTCTCCAGCCATTTCTCACCTCGCTCTGAGCTTGTTCCAGTCCCCCAGTGCGCACGCGCTCACCGCAGACCTCTACACAGGCAGGTGTTTCTGCCTGGAGCCCTTTTCTTTTCCCCTGCACCCGCCCCTCCCTGATTTCCCTCGCCGACGACTTCTCATCTGCTAGATTCCATCCTGGAAGCCTTCTCTGATGTCCCCTCCGCATCCCTGAAGACTGGGTTCAGTTCCCCCTGGTGTTTTGTTGTGCCGGTCCTGACAGTACCCTACTTTGTATTTGCTTGTCCTACCTGTGTTGTTGTTTCCCTCATTCTTTCTCTGTGTTCTCTTGCTCTGCTCTAAGTTCCACAACGGCAGCTGCCGCATTAGCCCCATCATCTGTCATGATCCTCCAGCTCCTGGCTGGCGCTCATATCATTTAGGAGCCTTTTGGTTGCAGGAAACAGAAAACTCGGCTCCAGCTGGCTGCGGCAGAGACTACACGATTTGTTTGTCAAGCCCTGTCTCATTGTTCTTTGCCTAGACATGAAGGACAGGTGCATTTCCCCGTCTATATGAAGGGTAGATTGGGACCATGTGACTAATTCTGGCCAGTGAGCTGTAGGTGAGTTTCCTTGGTTCTTGTTGCCACTGCCATGGTGAGCCTGGAGGCTGTGTGTTCTATGCAGCGTGGCCACAGACGACACTAGCCTGGATCACCGAGTCACTGCTTGGAAGGGAATTGCCATGTTGTGTAGCTGGATCCATTACAGATGTTGTAAGTGCAGAATTGCCCTGTATTCAGCCTCTAAGATATCAGGCTTCGCTTATTATTACCACTGAGCATAGCCCATCCTGATGATCTCCTGACATGGAATCCTTTGGCCCAAGAGGGAATGTCTGGCTTTAGGTGTGGCTGGGTCTTGAGACTTAAGCTGTGTCACCAGGCTCCTATTTGATTGTCTTTAGCACTTGGCCTCTACAGTTTCTGGGTTGACGTCATTTTTGGTAGGTTTTCCCCTCATGGTCTCAGGTGGCTGTGATCACCCTTGGGCAAACAGTTTTTCTTCCAGGTTCCCACTCATAGGAAAACTGGAGTCTATCTCTCCTTTCCTGTCGGAAACCCTGAGTTTACTCTGTAGGGCCAGCTTGGACTCCACTCTCTCTGCTGCTGACCACAGCATCTGGCTCATGGGCTGAGACAGGGAAGAGCTCCGTTCAGATGCGGAGAATGGAGGTTGGTGAGAGGATGGATCCCTGGGTGAAAACGGGAGTATAGCGAGGGGGAGTGGGTGCTATGGGTGCAGATGAGCAGGCTCCTGTTAGTGCTGAATGAAGGCTCGAGAGCCAGGCCAGCGGGTACGTTGATTCATCAGCCTCCTGCCTTGCCCTACGGGACTCCCAGCCTGCTAGGGGAGTCAGCTCCATAAAACAGTAATTTGTGGCAGCAAGTGATCGGTGACTCAGAGGAAGAGGGGAGTTAACGCTGTCTGTGATCTGGTAGCGGAAGGGACACGGTTTGGGGCATCTCAGAGAAGACAGGGCAGGAATGTTCATTTCTAAGCTGGGCTGTGAGGGCAGAACAGGACATTGCCAGTGAGAGGGCAGTCGGGGTGGCGGGAACAGCACGGGCAAAGGTGTGACTAACAGGGCAACTGACTGACAGACCACAGAGCGAGACAGAGGCAGAACACCCTCACATTTCCTTGTTATTCGGCACTATTTGACAGTCCTCCTGGAGAGAGTCTTTTAGGTTACAGATGCTATGTCAGTTAACATTTCTTTTACTGAAAGTGGTCCGATTGGAAAGTTTTCCCTTTCCTTTGTCCTTTTCTCCCTGTCTTGACTCTTCCTGCCACAGGCACTCGTGGATTGCCGCACCTCCCTGCCCCACCTGCTCTTGGCCACTTGACAGAAATTGCCCCCCAAGTCGCAGCCAGCTGTGTCTGACCTGTTCAGGAAGGTTTAGTTTCATTGGGCAAGTCAGGGTGCTGAGATGCTGCGTTTTCTTACGTTGCTCTGCTGTCGCTCCTGAGGGAGATCGCTGGAAGACGTTGAGCTTGAATGGTTCGTGGCAGTTTGGCTTGGAAAGCATCTCGTAAAAAGCATTGCCTCAGGATACCCTGTCATTTCGGAAATGGCCCTTGATAGGACGGTCAGACTGAGGACTTTGCTTCTGATAGCACGATGCTTTTGTTTGTTTTATTTGAAGGATGTAAAACCTCCTATCACCAGCCTGTTCTCTTCCACTGTGGGGCTGATACAAAGCACAGTGGTTCTGGGGTTAGGCCTGCAGTGGCTGGACTGACTTGGTCCAAGCTTGTATTTAAGAATTACTGCCAATCATCCATCTGTGGAATAAGTAGAAATTTTTACCGAAGTGGCTTACTCAGAAATAATGAAAAAAATGAATGAATTATTTAAATCCAAATTAATGTAATTGACATCATTTACTAGCACCCACTATGTGTCCAGTGCTGGGTGGGGTGTCACATGCACCCTGCCATTTCATCATCACAACAGCCCTGCAAGGCAGGTGGTGGAGGACATGGAGGAGACTTAGAAGGGTTGAAGAGAGCATCTGAAGTCTCCCAGCTGGGAAGTGCTAGAGCTGATATTTGCACCCTGTTCTGATGACAGTGGTGGCTGAGGTCTTCCCGCCCCACCTGTCAGACAGTGTGTTAGTTATGAAGGTGTCGCTGGGAGATTGACCAGCCCTCATTAGAGGGTAAGCTCCCTGTTTGTTTCCTGACGCATTTGCTGACTGTGTTCTAGCTGAAGAATCTTCCAGAGCTTGAGAGAGACTGGAAGTTGGACCTGGAGTGACGTTGAGGTTGTGTAGCGTCTCTGGATTTGTTACAGTGCAAATTAATCAGATGAATTATGTAGCTCAGCTAATGACTTGCTTTGATCCGATAGCTCGGTAGAAAGAACATATTGACCATTTTTATTTAATCTACTTTGGGGGGCATGTTTGAGTGGCTTAAGGAAATAAAAGCACAAAGAATCAATTTTATCAGTTAACTTTGAGCCATTCTGTTCTTTGGGAAAACTGCAGGGATCTTTCCTAGCGATTGTTGAGATCCTTGTCTGGCCGGCAAGCTTGCATTTATTCAGTGCTTACACTGTGCCAGGCACATTTCTAAGCACTTTATTTATCTCCTGTGATCCTTAACAGTCACTCTCTGTGGTGGTGTTACTCCTATCCCCATTATATGGAGGAGGAAACTGAGGCATGGTGAGCTTATTGATGTGTTAAAGTCACAGAAGGAATTGATGACAGAGCTGGGGCTCATGTTCCAGACCTGAGGCTCACAACCACTGTCTGGGGAAAAGAACCTTGAATCTAAACAACAGGAGGTGATGGTCTTTCCCCACATTGCTCAGCATGTGAGGATCCAAATCATGGCTCTAAGTGCATGCCCGGGCCCTGTCACCTAACCTCTGTGTGCCTTGGGTGTCCTCATCTATATTACGGGATTGATGCTTTCTAATGTGCATAGTTTATAGATCAAATGTGGAATCATATGCATCGTGTCCTGGTATCTCCCTCTCCTTGTGTCGGGTGCATAGGGACCATCTTGTCCCATTTACCTGCTGGAGGGACAGACAGCATCACTCCTGAGTTGAACAACCTGAGCCCTGTCACACAGGGAGTGGCCGCAAGTCTAGTCTCCTCTGATGGGCTGAGAACGCCCGGCATGCTCACCCAGGGAGAACAAGTCATTCCTGGTTTCTGAGGACCCACCCTTTCCACTCCAAGGCCAGAGAAGTCCACAGTTACTCCCACCCCGCACCTCTCACCGTCCCCATGGTCTGTGTGCCGAACCTGGGCAGCTTTGGGCTTGCTCGGCCACCGCCACTGCCAGCAGAAAGCTCTGTCCCTGCTCCCTGACAGCTGATCCTGACTCCCTGCCCTGCTCCTGTGCTCAGCAGTGAGGACGGCTCCTCTTTGGGTAGATTCAGGTCCTGTCAGCCGCAGCCCAGACCTGCCTGTGTCCCCGCCTCCCTACTGGCCTGCCGTCCCCTGGCGGAGGACAGCCTGCTCCACCACCAGAACTGCCCTGGTCGTCTTAGGGTTTTAAATCCCGGCCTCACGTGACCAGAGCCCAGGGAGAAGATGGCTTTCCCTTCCCGTGTCCTCAGTTCTCCACTTCTGCTTGTCCCAGTGTTGACTTTGCCAGGACGACAGACAGCGGGGTCACTTGTTCCCTCCAGGGAGACCCTCACCCCGCCGTGGGGCCATGAAGCAGCCTCCTGCGCCCTCAGGAGAGGCCACCAGAGTCCCTGAACGTTCCTCCTCCCCCTCCCAACCCACGTTTGCTTGCCTAATTGCCCACAGCCTTCTCAGTTTCGTTTTGTAGAAAACATCCCTGTCTCCTAACTTCCTCTGTGGCTAATTTTTCCCCCTTGTTCTGCAGCTTCCGTTGACGAAGGTAACTTTCACCTCGAGCACCGGTGAGGCAGAGCCGAGTGTGCTCTGCTTCCCTGGCGTGAGTCACAGCTTCCCTTTCTGCGCCAAACACTCTGCTTTGCCCGGGCGAACTGTCAGCCGCTCTTTCACAGTGACAAGTGCTTGTTATAAGTCTCTCTTCCCCTCTGTGGAGCCCTTAAAATACCCCAATTCACTTCTCTGGGTCATGCAAGCGGCTCTGTGCCCTGCTTTGGGCAAAGAATGATATTTTTTTAGCAAGGGAGATGGAATTGGGTTCTGTTGATCCCCCCCACCTCCCACCCTCCAAGAAGTTAAAAAAAATCCATTCTTAAGGTAGAGAAGGGAGATGAGCCTTGCAAAAACTCGAAAACTTTGTTCCGACGAAGACTAACTTTTGCGAGCCAGCACTTGCGTTTCCAGGTGCCCGAGATTAACGCTTCTGGAAATGAGTCTCTTAAGCTCAGGCCTCCTCCTCTAAGTGAAATCTGTTCTACGGTAACAGCCCAATTCCTACTATGTAATAGGTGGAAATTATTTTCCCTTTGTGAAGAGAACTGCATTTAAATGCTAAAATATTACTTTTTTTGTCTTCTTGAAAAATCTTTTCTGCCTCTGGTAGTAAAGGCTTTTAAAATTAATGGACAATTTCCCCCTTCCTGCGCTGTGGCTCAGGAGGAGAGTGAGCTATAAGTTTCTCTGTAAATATCGTAACAGCTGCCTTCCCCGCGTTTGGGATTTGAGCTGCTTTGATGGTGTATATTTTAAAGCAAAGTGGTGGTCAATTTTGATGAAAAGTGATGGAATGGAATGGATTAAATCGGCTTTTGGCGGTTAGAAGCTGTTTTGCATCTAAGAACTTTGCGCCTGTAGCACTTGCATACGTGGGGATAGAAATATGAGTTTCCTACAATTTTTTTTGACACGTCAGAATGACAACAATTTTGTTTTTTGTGCAGCACTTCAGTTTCTTGGCTATTTCTAGGACAGCAAACTTGTTTGTAGGAAGAGACGAATAGTAAAATATTTAGGTGTCGGGGGCTGTGTGGTCTCTGTTGCAGCTACTCACCCCTGCACCGGGCACTAAAGCAGCCCAAGACAATGGGTCATCGTCGTTGTGTGCCGGTCGGACCTCACCCGAGCAGGCAGGCGCTGGATGTGGCCAGGCCTTGTAGTGTGCTGATCCCTGCTTGGTGACGGTGGGGATGATCATGGGGTTTTTCAGAGTCAGTTGCTGTTTGAGTGCCTGTCAAAGGCCAGGCGCTGTATGTATTTACTGCTCATAAGCACTTTGGTGAAGGTGTAAGTATGATTTTTGCCACTTAACAAAGAAATGAAGCTCAGCCTAGCTAGCTTAAACGAGTTGCTTTGCATCAGGATTCTCACCCTTTGCACTACCAACCTTTGGGGCCGCATGGTCCTGTGCTGGGGGGAGGGGCGTCCTGTGCATTGCAGGCAGCTCAGTGGCATGCCTGGCTCCTACCCACCGGGTGCTTGTGGCACCCCTGTCTACCAAGCTGTGATGACTAAAAATGTCTCCAGACCTTGGCCAAATGTCCCTTGGGGGGCAGAATTGCTGCTGGTGGGGAGCCACTCCTCTAGGGTGTGCCACTTCTGAGTGTCAAAGTCTGGGCTGGAAAAGAGGTCTTTACGATTTTTCTTTGTTTTTCATTTACATGTTTGTTTTGTTTTTCCAGACAGAGATAACAACTACCCCCAAACAAAAGCTCTTTCTCTTGATTTGTGTACTCCCTGATCTCTGCCTTTGGGTCCCTGGCTGCCCTCCCCTCTTTTGACCTCTCCTACCCCCTGGCTTTGCAGGCAGCTCCCTCACGGCGGAGCAACACACTCTGTGAGCTGCGGGGAGAGAACAGTGGTCACCAGCGCCTGGGGGAAATGGGGAGATGTTGGCCAAAGGGCACAAACTTTCTGTTGTAGGATGAAGTATTAATAGCTCTGGGTGTCTGATGTACTGGTGTCTAATGTTTCAGGGCCTATAGTTGGTAATACTGCATTGCTACTTGAAAATTGCCGAGAGAGTAGATCTCATGTATCCTCATCCCCAGCACATCCAGGATGGTAACTGTGGGTGCTGATGGGTGTGTTAATTACTTGGGTTGTGGTAGTCTTTGAACAATAAATACGTAGATCAAATCATTACATTGTACACCTTGAATCTCTACAATTTTTATTTGTCAATTATACATCCATAAAGCTGGGAGAAAAATGTGAACTGTGGAATGTGGCTGGCTGACTTCCAAGTCCAGCCCTGCCCGTTTCTCACTGAACCACTGTGGGCAACCTTCCCAAGTCTGCCGGCCCTCACCGTCCCTCTCCCCGCCCCCAGAAAGTGGGATGAATAACAGCACTTACGTCATGGCACCATTCATGTGTGATGATCAACACAAGGTGAGCGCTCAGTAAATAGTGGATATGATGATGATGATGATGACAGCAGTAACAAGAGTGACAGCAGAAATATTACTCTTTTCCGAGCTTCCCCGTCCTCTGTGATGGTGCTCTGCACGGCTGCTGTTCGCTATTTTCCCGAGGTTTCGTACTTTGCAGAGTCTCGAATAAGTTATTAACCTCTCTGAGCCTCAGTTTTCCCATCTGTAAAATGAAAATAGTAATGGTTCCTACTTCATAGTGTTATTGTGAAGAATGAGTTAACGTGTGCATGACATTTAGAAGAATTTCTGACCTCAGTAAGAGCCATATATGCATGTTGTGGGTTTCTGTATTTTTCTGCCAGCAAGAGACAGGAAGGGCTTATAATGACAGCAATCACAATTCCTTTCACGTGTGGCACGATTACAGTGTGTTGGTGCTGTTTCCAATTTGTTACCTACGTTGATTCTCTGCATAATGCTATGAGGAAAGCAAGGGAAGCAAGACTTTGACTTTTTCCTTCTGTTCATCAATTTTCAGAATAACGGGTTGGTTCTTTCCATTCTCCAAAGATGACCAGTGAATCTTTTAACGATTAGCATTAGGAATTTATGTACTAGAATTTATTTGATGCTTTTCAGTCCATCACAGTTATTTTTCTTTGTGATATTCAAATTGTCCCATGAGACAGTATTTAGGTTGACTCCTGAAGGGTCAAGAGTACTCTTTGTTGTCATGCTGGACGTCAAAGCAAGGAAGGTGGGATGTTCTAGGCCCTTCTTGTACTGCATGCCCCGGACATGGAATCGACTGTTTTTCCAAGGTGTCCTGGTTACTTTTTCACACCACAATCTGGGTGATAGAGGTGCTCACTGCTACTAAATCAGTTATCGTTTGCAGGCCTTTGCTGTGGTCAGAGCTGGGAAGTCGCCCCCTTCCCTTCCCTCTTCCTTCTCCTCCCCACCCAACAGAGTATATATTATGAGTTCATACAGATACTTCCAATTCAGATTTAGAATTATGGGATTTTTACTTAACTGCTTTGATTTAATATTTGTATGTTTTTTTCCTATGTTGAAAATCTCTTAATGGCATAAATAAAATTTCTCACTGGTTTTTGCTAATCTGATAGTTACATAATCTCCATGTAGTTTTAATTTGCATTCCTCTGACTGTGAGAACCCTGTCTTGACTCCCTTCTTTCACCACTTTCTCCAACCAAGGCAGAGTTACTCATATTTTCCTTAACATCCCTGTAATGCTTTGAGACACCTCTGTTAGAGCGTTTATCACCACTGATCAGCTTGGTGGTTTCTATAACTTGGGTCACTCTTAGAGCAGGATCTGCATATTTTGCCCCCCCCCCCCCCGCCAATCTTCTCAATACTCGGCATTTTGTTTAGCCTTAGTGGGTGTTTATGAGTGAGTTAATGGTTTTGATAGCTTCTACTTAGATCCATTAACCTCAATCCCTTTTTAATTCCTGTATAACTGCTTTCCCCAGCCGAGCAGCTAAATACAGAATGTTGGGGGAGAGTAACAACACAAGAAAGATAAGCTGTCGACAGAAACCAAATGTGTAGTTTTAGCACTGACCTCTCTGAGTTCCACACACACGTTTATCCAACATCTTCATATCATGACATCTCCATTCGATAGTCTGAGGCAGGGTTTCTCAAACTCGGCCGTACTGACATTTTGGGCCAGTCCGTTTTATGGGCGGTTGCCCTGTGTGTTGTAGGATGTTCAGCAACATCCACCCACGGACCTGCCATGTGCCAGCAGCATCTCCCTCTCCCAGTTGTGACAACCAAAATTGTCTCCAGGCATTTCCTACTACCCCATTGGTGGCAAAAATGCCCTCTATTGAGGACTGCTGGTTTAAAGGCGTCTGAAACTGAAGAAGGCCACTGCAGAACTCTTGGCTTTTCCTCCAAACTTGGCACTCCTGCACTTTTCTCTGTCTCTGTAAATGGCCTCACCTTCCATTCAGCTACTCACTCAAGTTAAAAAACATGACTCATCCTCGATTTCTCTTTACGTCTAGTCACTCGATGAGTTATGCTGAGTCCCTTCTAGAGTATCTTATAAAACCAACCACCTTTCACTGTCAGTGTTGCTACCAGGAGTCTAACCTACCACCTTCTTTTGCTTGGAGCATTACTGGTAGCCTCTTGCCTGGTCAGCCTGAGCCAGTTCCAAATCTGTGCTCTGCTGTGTGTGCATACCTCTCCTGCCTCACCTGCTACCATACCCCTTCTTGTTCTACTCCTGGCCTGTTCCTAGAAAATGCCAAGTTCATCCCGTCCCCAGGGCCTGTGCATGCTTCCTATTCTCTCCCCCCGCCAGATCTTTGCATGGCATGCTTTCCATCCTCCAGGTCTTACTTTGGTGTCACCTCCAGAGCAAGATGTCCCCAGATAGTGCAGACTGATCAGAAAGCGCCTTTCATCTGGTTTATTCATCACATCGCCCTGGTTTGTTTTCTTGATTGAAATATCAGAACCTCCAATCAGCTACTTTATGTCCTTGTTTGCTGCTTTATGGCTTGTGTCCCTCCTAGAATGTAAATTCCATGAAGGCAGGGACCGTGATTATCTTGTTTGCACATTGAATCCCGAGCTCAGAGAATGTCCTCTGCATCTGATAGGCACCAAGTGACTGTGGCATGAATATTCTAGTGTCTGCCCTAGGAGGGCTACAGCAATGTGACCTTGTCCTGTGGGCAGAAGATTTCAGCCTTAGAGTTGAAGCTCTTTCATGTCTATCTCATGAGTGCACTTGACAGTTACGCTGTTATTTTCTCCATAACTAACATTGTTGCTGTGGCTCATCCTTTTGCACCATGTTTAAAGGACATTGATCTGAGGGCAGATTTTGGTCATACACAAAAGAAAGATAATTTGCTTGAAATCTGGTTCTCTTTCAATTTGTGATGTAGGAAATTATCTGGTGTGCACAATCCTCTTTGTTGAAGTCTAGATGTGTGTTATCTAATGATATAAGACATGGATATGAAAACTTTTCTGTAAAGGGCCAGACAGTGGACGTTATAGACTTTGTGGGCGGGCCATGTGTCGTAACTATTCAACTCTGCCAAAGCAGCGTGGAGGCAGCTGAGTATAAACAAGTGGGTTCGGCTACATCCAATAAAACTTTATTTATGAAACTGATTTCCACAACATAAAGATTAACTTCTGCAGTTAAAAAGCATACTTCTATATGTTTTTTGCATGGACACTGTGATTTTCTGTTTATTGTTATTGGTTGTGTCATGTATTGTCTTGGTCTGTTTGGGCTATTTTAACAAAGTACCATAAACTGAGTCGCTTATAAAGAACAGAAATTTATTTCTCACAGTTCTGAAGGCTGGGAAGTCCAAGATCAAGGCAGATTTGACATCTAGTAAGGGACCACTTTCTGGTTCATTAAAGGGTGCCTTCTTGCTGTGTCCTCATGTGGTGGAAGCGACAAGGGTTTTCTCTTGAGCTCTTTTATAAGAGCCACAGATCCCATTTGTGAAGGCTGTGCCCTCCCCACCTAATCACCTACCAAGGGCCCCGCTCTCCTGATGTCGTTACCTTGGGGGTTAGAATTCCAAAATAGCTTTTGGGTGATACAAACATTCAGACCGTAGTTTCTACTGTTCTGTCATTTTGGAAACTTTCTGCTAGATAATACCTTTTGTAAAGCATCGTGGAGTGTCCTGGGGCCACATTTTAGGGTGAATGTATTTGGAAGGAAATTTCATACCAAGTACATTTTCTAAAAGCATTTCTAGTTTAGGAAGATCTATTCTTTGCTCCTTTAGGAGCCTCTGGGCTTGTGTTAGTGAGTATAAAGTCAAACTCTTCGTCCAAAAGTTTTCAAAAGCCAATTTTTAAGAAATGATATTTTCAAGCACCTGCCTGGAGGTCGTGTTGTCTGTCCACATGAGGCCCTTTTGTCCTTGAATTAAGCTAGGTAACAGGCAGCAGCAAATGTGGCTTGAATTGTTTCACTGTTTAGGGAATGATTCTTTCGCAGTTCAGCGTGAAGCTGTCAGTGTGTGCTGCAGAGGGGATCTAGCCCACGGTGTGCTGTGCTTGCACTAAGAGTCTCGTTCCACATTTTTTTTTTTTAAATTGAAATGAGTTTGGCCAATATATTAAAATCTAGGTTTTAGTCTCATCCCAGAGAAACACCTGCCCATATGCACCAGGAGAGACGCATACGTTCACATAGTGCTGCCCATGAGGGCAAAACATTCCACACAACTCAAACATCCATCAATAAGAGAATAGATTTTAGAAAGTGTCGTAGCTCAGAAATCAATACAGCAATGAAAATGCATAGCCTAAGCTACACGCACCAATGTGGACGGGTCTCATGAATATTTTGAGGCACAGAGAAAGCAAGTGGCAGCCAAACACATTTACATGAATATCAGAAACGTAGAGTGGAACAGGAGATAGGTTAGGAATTCACACTTGCGGTAAACTATACAGAAAATCAACGGCGTGATAAACATAAAAATCAGGGTACTGATCGCATGGGAGAGGGCTAATACTGGGGAGAGGTTCTCAAAATTACCAGAAGGTTCTATATCTTAGGCAGTGGTGGGCACACAAGTGTATGTTTTATTATTTCTGTTACTGTTTATTATTACTGTTTCTATTACTGTTTATTATTTCCTATATGTATATATGTGTTATTTATTCTTTTGTATGCTTGAAATATTTTATAATTTAAAAAATTAGATTATCTGGATGCATTGGGCCCATGTTCCCACGCAGCAGCAGTTGACTAGAGCTGAGTCACAGCTGTGTCCTTGAGATAGGACATGCACCTTCTTGTGTATCCCAATTCTTACCTATCTGCTGTCCCCCTGCTGTTGTCTAAGCCCAGCCTATGTGACCTGTTTTCAGTGGCATCTGAGGTTTTGACCTCTGGCCTTGGGTGTTAGGAGATACAGCCGACTGAAAGTCAGGACGGTATTTTCCGTAAGCATGTTGCTAAGGCTGTTACTGATTGCTCATATGTAGTGTGAGTACTTTCTGTGCGAGAGAAATTTCTCCCAGCTGTAAATACTGGCAATGATTCTCTTGACTAAGTAGTCAAGTCTTTGGGATGCTATAAAATGCTATCACATTTTCTTCTTTGCCTTGGCTTCTAGGAAGCTCAGTGGAAATGTGGGCTCACCTTCAGCAAAAGTAGAGACCTGTGGCCTGTCTTGTTTGGTTCCAGCCTTACTGCTGGCTTCATCTGTTTTCTTGCCTCTGTTCCCCCTTTATTTCCTCACTTAATTTAAGAATATTATTCCCTAATTCACTTGTTTATAAGTGTCCATATTCTTTTGTGAAAAAGAGAGGGTATGAATTATTATAAACTCTCATTTACCTAGCATCATAGCAGAATATGGCTTCGTGAGAACATTCTGGAAATCTGGGCTTTATCCAGAATGTTTTATTCACAGAGCTGCCTTGATCATCTATTTCAGCCCTGTGTGTTACTAATTTTCCAAGAATGAGAATATAATTAAAATACACTTAACGCTAAAATGCAACTGAACATAATTTGATCTTCGATAATTTAGAAGGCAGTTAAGGAACTTGCCGTGCCTCAAGGCCATAATTGCAAACATCAGTTATCAGAGTGTGACACTATAAAAAAGCTGGTTATTTCAGTCTTCTGATTATTTGAAATCTGTGGGAATTAGAATTGAGAGTCTGTGCTGCAGTGTATATAGGGCTTTTGAGCCCCCATGTGTGAGTAGTTCATATGATTTCATAGCTGCCAAGTGTCAGAAACGAGAGGCAGGTGGATCACAGCAGAGAGTTCAGTTCTCCAAACTGAACTCCAGTTTACCACTTGGTGTCTACCATGTGCGGAGTGCTGGAAAAATTTAAGGGACTTTTCTCTTTTTTCATCTTTATCCTCATGGTGAGGGAGGGGGGTGGAGTCAGGGGACAGGTCTTACTGATGATGGAGGAGGAGAAGGAGGAGTGATGTTGCTTTCAGCATTTATTGAACATTTCTGTGCCTGGCACTCTGCTAAGCACTTTGTGTATACTATCTCATTTAATCCTCATGGCCGCCCTATCAGGTAGGTTTTTATTATAATTCCCATTTTATAGATGAGGAAGCTGAGGCACAGGAGGAGCTAAGTACATTCCTCAAGAGATGGCAGTGAAAAGCATGCCCTAGGCCTAGATGTGGGCTTGTTCCCTCATTCTGTATATCGCTTGCTCTGATCATTGTCTGACCCCACCTGAATGTAAACTCCACGCAGGCCTTTGGGCCGCTTTTGCTCACAGCTCCCCCCGCCCCTTGACTGGTGCCTGGCACGTGGTGGGCTGCAGCTGAGCGGAGAGCACGTCCGTCACCACCCGCCACCACGGCTATGTCTGCCGAGCAGGAAAGTGGACTCAGTGTCAGAATGTGTCTTTGCTAAGAGAAGTCACACTTCTGGGTTTCTATTTGAAAATTAAACTTTAAAATGTTGGCAACTGATTTTAATTTTAAAAAAGCACCCTAGGAGTGAAACAAAATACGTTTGCTTGTTGAATGCACTTCGCCAGCTGCTTGTTTGCTCCTCTCTGTGGATCTGGGAGAGCCACCTGGTAGGTCTAGGCAGAGGTGTGACGAGATTAGGTGGGCATGTCGTGCAGATCCCCAGGCCGCAGTGTGGCCATGGGGACCAGAGCAGGTTGAGGCGGTGCTGTAATTCCTGCCCAAGGAGATGGGGACCCAGGAGCACAGCACTAAGAGCCTCAGGCCCTAGACGTTTTGGTTTCCAGTGACTGCGGTGCTGGCAGGTCCCTTCGCTTTTCTGGGCATACTTCACCAGCTCTACAAGGAGCAGGATGTTGGAGCTCAGCCTAGCAGAACCTGAGGCCAAAGGAAAAATCAGTAATGCTGAACCTGTCCTGATTTAAAATTTTGCCAATTTGTTGCTGAGTTGCTGAGTTTTTCTGCCCTTCGCTTAAATTTTGCACCCAATTTGAGTGCCTCAGTTGCGTGACTTGCTCATGATGCTGGAACTCATCGAGACTGAAAACTTCTGACAGTGCTTTGCTAGTTCTGATTGTCAATTATGGTTCTCTGGGCTTTGAATAGGAAAAGGCTGTTTCCACTTAGAATTTGATCAAATCATTTGTCCTTTTTCTATGTCAAGGCGGAGTACCAGCAGGCTGTAGCCTGTTCAGATTTAAAACAGACATTTAATTCATGTTGCAATTTGTTGAAATAGAATTTTTGGCTGGAGAATGAGAATATTACAGAGCCTTTGAGATCTTTGTCCTGTCCTGGCCAAGGCTGAGCGTGTAAAAGTCTTGGAATACATGTTTCGCTGCCTTCACAGTGACATTGCCTCCAGTGGAAATTGAAGGCGCCTTTTGCGTGAATGATGATTGTCCAAGTGACCCGACTGCCGCTGGCAAGCTGCCACTTCAGTGGCACGGCTCTTGAGGATGGCGTTCGATATTGTTCCCGCAGCACTTTGGAAATTCTTTGAAAAAGTTGTTAGAGATCTGACAGCAAAGGACAGCCTTGTGAGCTGAGCTGTCCTGTTGCCACAACAAGGTGTGCCAGCCCTTGTTGGGGCAGAATCTTTGTCTTGAGAGGAGGTAGGTAGAGTTGCTGCTTTTCAAAGTTGTTTTTTTTTTGTTGTTGTTGTTGTTGTTGTTTTAAGAGACAAGGTCTCACTCTGTGGCCCAGGCCGGAGTGCAGTGGTGTAGTCATAGCTCACTGCAGCCTCGAACTCCTGGGCTCAAGTGATCCTCCTGCCTCAGCCTCCCGAGTAGCTGGGACTACAGCAAAGTTCTCTCTTCAGAGAGATCATCGGGGATTGCAGGAACACAGCTCCTTGTGAAGAGAGGGACGCGCAGCAGAGTGGCGTCTCAGTACAGCGTGCTCTCTGGAGGGACCCAGCTAGCTTCTCAGCACTGGCCTTGGGGGTGGGGGAGGAGTTACCTGCATTAGGTCCCCCTCCTCTGAACCTCGCCTTCCTTCTCCTTAAATAGTTTATGAACAGGCTGTTCTAGGAGTGGATTTCGGAGGAGAGCTCTGTAGACTGTAGCGACTTTGGTATATTAATAGGAAGATTTGGGTTCAAATTCTGGGTACTCTTACTCATGCCAGCTCTACATTTTCTCCTCCCTGAGACGGTGCGGTGATGCGACTGCATGTTGCACAAGGATGAAGGGTTATATATGTCAGGTGCCCGGCAGATAGTGGGCGTGGGATAGATGGTGAGTTATATTGTTAAGGGGCACAGAAAGAACTGTGTCCTCTAGTATAAAATGAGGGGGCAGCTCCTGTTGTAAGACGAGGTGACGTTCCAGACATCGCGGGAGCAGTGCCAGCGTGTGGAAGTCTCACACGCGGCTTTGTGAGTGCTGCGTGGGGAGTGGACACGGGAAGGCCCTGTCTCGGGAGGCTGGTCTGGGTCCGGTTTTCTCGCTGTTTCATCCTGTGTCTGGCACAGAGTCAGGAAGCTTAGTTGGTGTAGATGCTTGCTGGGTGCACAGCCAGAGCAAGAGGAGGTGAGACGTTGCCGGGGGTAGGACACGTGGAGGCCGTGCAGCGTCCTGAGCGGTCTTGCAGCTGTCGGAGTCTGAAGTGGCTCTGGGAATCCGTTTTGAGGCCTGTTCCAGGGTGGTCCGTGTCCAGCTGCCTTCTGCCAGTGTTCTGTTCAGCTGTATGTGCTGACGTTTCTGTGTGGGTTGTTAGAATGGCAAAATACATGCCCACCGATCGGCATGGTGCTGCCACCTGACACCCTTGTGTTGACTTTCACTTCCCTGGTGACCTTGACCCTCTGGACTCCAGGCCCATTCACCACCCCTGATCTGAGCATTGTTATTTTTTTAAACCAACAGCAGAGACGGCGCCTCATTTGGTGGTGCGGACACCCGGCAGGCAAAGGCAGGCAGATGCCTCCTGCTCGTCTGTCCCCACTAGCTGGCATTCCCCCAAATCGGCCTCTCAGGGCAGCTTCTGGGACCTGCAGCCTCTGCTGTGTGCCATTCTGACCAATACTGTGAACATTTGCCCCACGGGGCACAGGGTATTTCTGGATTTGAGCCAGGCTTCAGGTTGCATGCTACACCTTCTGCAGGGAGGGCCTTTTAATAGCTGCCACGTGCTGGGTGCTCCACTGGGCCCTCCACAGATACTGTGTTAATCCTCAAAACACTCCCCCTAGGTGGGTGCCGTCACAACTCTGCTTTATATTCATTGACTTTTTCTACAAACGCTTACTGAGTGCCTGCCATGCGATAGTCACTGCTTTGGGTGCCAGAGATAAACAGTGAACAGAACAGAAAAAATCCTCGACTTCTTAGGTATAAGGCAGATTGTTGTAATACCTGCATAATATTCTCTACCGCTATTTATGCATAAATGGTATTTCTAGATGGGTACAAATTAAAGACGATTCTATCAATTTCTTAGCTGGAGAGTCCTGACAACATACAAGGATTTATTTATCTAATGAGCAGAGGCAACAAGAAAGCCAGTGAGGCCTGGAGATGGCAAGCGCAACTGTGTAAGCTGTCTGTCTTGTCAGAATGCGCCAGAAGGCTATTAAGCCCATGGCGTGTGGAAAGGAGAGAAGGAGCTGGGGAAATGCAGGTCAGGACTGGCTGGGGATGCCGTTATTCCCAGCCCTGGGTGGTCAGGGCAGAGATTGTTTAAAAGGAACCCTCACCTTGAGAGAGAAGCCACAGGAAGGTTTTCCCTTGTTGGGCCGTTGGCATCAACAGAAGCTGCTCTAAGCTGAGATTACCTACCAAGGATGTTGGGAGTTACCGTGGTGTTCTGTGGCCCTACTGTGATTTCTGTGTACACCGAGAGAGGGCAGGGACAAGATGGGCGTCTACCAAGAATCAGGGCCTGCTCGAGATGTGTTGGGCACCAGAGACCTTTGGTGTGGTCAGAGCTCTGCGTTAGCCACTGAGCCGTGATGCTCAGGGTGCTCAAATGGGGGCAATGCACAGATACTCTAGATCTAGCCTCCCTGCAATTCTTGTGGATAACGTAACAGCCCACAGACCGTGAGGGCTCCCTGCACTGGCCTCTGCTCAGATGTCCGCCCCTCCAAAGTGACCTGCCCTCTCCCATTGTGTCGTGCTCTTGGCTGTTCCTTGCCCGATTTTTCTTGGTGGCACCCAGCATAGATGTTTATTTGTGTCCCAGCTGGCTTCTCCACGAGGGCAGATGCTAGCTTGTTCGCCATGGTATCCCAGAGCCCACTGTGGTGCCTGGCACTTTTGTAGGCACGTGGTAAAGGAATGAATGCTCACAGTGGTTCCCGGACGGGGGTGGGTTCCGTTGTCCTCATGTTATAGTGCTCACGCTGGGGGCAGAGAGGGGCTGGGGCTGACTCACCTTCTGATTCAAGTGAATGCTCAACACCTTTAAACCACTCACACCAGTTAGGATCTGGCTGTAGGTGTTTAGTGGTTTGGAGCACTTGGAAGAGTTTCCCGCAGGGCGGTGGAGTTGAAGGCTTCAGCCCGGGTGCTGCTTAGTGCCTTTGACCATCCCCTTGACTCGAAGTCTGTGCACCTCCCCTCACCTTGCAGCTGAAGTCCCAGCTCAGCGCTAGTTTGTATTTTGTTTTTTTACTTCTTGAGCTGTGTGGCAGTCAGGGCCAGTCAGAGAAGCAGGACCAGTGGGATGGACACACACACATACACGCACACACACACACACGCATGGTGTAACTGACACGCAGTGTTTACCTCTGTGACCACCTGCAGTTCTCTCATCCCAGAGCTCGGACATGTGCTGCGTTAGGAGAGACTCATCTAAACGCTAATCCCAATATTTGAGCCTGAAAAAGGGATGCACCCAAGGGGGAATACTCCACTGTCAAAGGCCAGGTTGCCATTCTACTCCTAGGTTTTTATCCACGAGAAAAGGAAATACACGTTCACACAAAGACTTGAGGACAAGTGTTTACAGCAGCTTTATTTGTATCAGCCCCAAACTGGAAAAGCACAAATGGCCATCGGCAGCGAATAGATTCAAAGATTATAGTATGTCAAGGTAGCATCGGTACACGTCACAGCATGGAGGACTCTCAAAATAAAGATGCTGAGTGAAAGAAGTCAGACCCAAAAAGAATATATGACACATATTCCCCTTTACAGAAACCTCCAGGAAACGCAAACTGATCTACAGGGACAGAAAGCAGATCACTGGTTGCCTGGGGATGGGGTGTGGCAGGGAGGTGCTGCCGAGGGGTCACAGGAGACCGCGGGATGGATGTGTGACCCAAAAGTTGCCAACATTGCTAATTTTCATATTGTCCTGGACAGAGCTTAGCTAGTCATGTGGCTGCTCTGAGCTGCAAGGGGAGCTGGGAAATGTAATCCTTTTTTCCTCCCCAAAGACAAGGTCATCC